>WYDI02002056.1:0-29268 GCA_009867235.2 Psittacus erithacus
GGGGGCGCGGGGGGGGGTGGGGGGGTTCGGCTTGGGGGGTTGGGGGTGGGGGTGTGTGGGGGGGCGGGGGGGGGGGGGGGGGCGGAGATCGCACGTGTGCGCGTGTCTGCGCGCGTGTGAATGTGCGTGAGCGTGTGCGTGGGGCGGGGTGCACCCACGAGAGGGAGGGAAGGGGCAGACATCCCCCCCCTCCCCGGGGTGGGCAGGAAGCTGGCCGGGTGGGGAGGGGGGGGAGTACATCGCCGTGGACAAAGTGCAGCCCCGGGGCTGAGAACCTCGTCCGAGCGCCAGAGTGGGGGAGAGCTGCTCCGCGTGGGGTGTCCCCCCCTCCCCGAGGCACAGCCACTGTGCAACGAAAAGTTTAGCCCGGTGGGGAAGGCGCTGTGGGGTTGGTGGGGTCTCGGGAGTCAGCGAGGTGAGGGGCCGGTAGGTGCGGGCCAGGCAGCCCGGCGGGGGTGCCGCCGAGCGCGTAGGCAGGGAGCCCCCACGCAGAAGCAATCGGATGGGGGACGGTTCCCACTCGTGATCTCAGGGCCCGGGTTTGCAGGCGCTCACTGCTAACAGTAACCGTGCGAACACGCGCGGAGACCGGCGGGGCTGTTCCGCGCTACCGGTCCGTAAGCAGGGGGCGTTGGCAGGCTGTTCCCCTAGCCGGGGAGTGTAGTGATGGATGCGCGTTCCCTGGGAACCGGAGGGGGAGCGGGGGAAGGGTCTGGAGCCGCGGAATATCATTATCCGCCGTAGAAGTGGGTCAGGGAGCAGGCACTGGCACCGTTTCTTGGGGAAGACAAAACAAGACCAAAGAAAAAGATAAAAATCTCCTCAAATACCCAAACAAGAAGTGAAAAATTTAGGGAAATGAGGTCCCTCGTGGCGGCGGGCGGGCGCCGAGACGGGCTACCCGCTCGGCAGAGCGACACGCCTGAAGCCCCGTCCAAGCCTTCGTGCCCTGTGCGGCACCCCGAGACAGGGGAGCGGACAGCCTGCCCCTGGCTGCGCCTGCCCTCCCCGCGGCCTTGCGGTGCCTTCCCGGCGGTCCTGGGGTGAAGAGGTGGGTGGGGGCCGGAGACGTCTCTTCAAACACCCCAGGCTTTAAGATGACACACACAATCCTCTGCTTCATCCCAAGTCCACCGAGGTGCTGCTCAGGAGCCGTGTGAACGGCTTCTGTGTTTGCGATACTGTTCCCCCACCCTAGTGAAAGTCTGCTCAGCACGGATGTGATGTGACTTTTAATGGTGGGTAACTTAAGTGTGAAAACACTTGGTGCTTTATAGGTACTCAGCTCTACTGAGCCTCTTAGCCCTCAGGCACAGGACTGCTTTTGCCAGCTCGTCCTTCAAGGAAAACAAAGAAAAACCTCGTGTCAGTTTTTCATTTCCATGTCTGCAGACTCTACCTGGCTGTTCAGGATGTTGTGAGCTATCTTGACATGGAGCAAATTGGAAATTTCTGCGTGAACAAAAGTTAGAGGATAGAGTGCAAGATGCTCAAGCAGTTGATTGTAACTGGAAAGCAGAGTGTGGATGTGTCTTCTTGTTCAAGGCCAGCATCTTCCAGGGTACTACAGAGTTTACATACAATAGATGTTGGCTCATTAGGAGAAGGATTAACTTTGAATGATAGTTCTTGTTAAATGGACTTTGGTATCACAGGAAGAAACAAGTTCCATGTGCTGAGCTCCACCAATGACAAAACTATTTTAGGATTGTCCAAAGGGACAATGTTGTTAAAAGACTTTAGTCATCTGATTTTCATGTTATCGAAAGAACTTAGATGTCAGGAAAAAACTGCAGGGGTTTCCAAACCCGTACCCATGGAAACGTGCACAAACACACTGATACACATATGCAAGATAAAATGCCAGTACCTGCGGGTAACATATTTGAGATGAGCTCCAGCTGAAACACCATTTTGCAATTGGCTTAGTTTCTCGTAGGAATAAGAATTGCACGGTATCACAGATAGTATTATTATACAGTATAAAGTCAGTGCCCACAGGACTGCAGTAATGCGTGGCGCTTGAGCTGTAGCTCCACTTGGCTTTCCTCTTAAGCTGGCAGGTAGACATAACTCAGTTGTGTTGGTTCTGAGTACACATGTGCTTGCAGGAGCTTCCAGGCTCCCCCTCCACCCTGGGTGGGGGGACCAGCTTTTGAGCAGGCTGATGCCTTTTCGTCTCCAGGCCAAAGCTTTGTGACTGTCTGACAAGGCTAAAGGATTGCTTCTAGCAGCTGCTAACGTGATGCTAAACTACTCAGGTAGGTGCTGGAAAAGCTTTAGATACGTCAGTGCACTCCTTTCTTAGAGGGTTTCTTTAAGAATCAATCCCCTTTTTATACCATGGACAAGTTACCCATCATGAATGTTCGCACACCAAAGGGCAAGCACAGCATTCATAGACGGCAGAACTATTTCCTAGTTTTCCACGGTAAATTACTACACAGAGAATCTGTCTCTGACAGTCATCATGCCAACAGTTAACTTCCACTTCCAGTAGATAATAGACTGTAATGTTTTACAAGGTGAATGATAAACATTTAGGACAATCACCACTGAATGTGTTAGGCTGTCCATAATTTGTAACTTTTACATCAAGAATTTAGTCTCCTGAAAACATAACCACAAATGTCTGCACTAAGCAACTTGATTTGCAGTTTTACAGCCTGTAATACAGATATAATATGGATGGATTAGAAGGTTCATCTCTGTCCTTTCAGTGTATATGCATACCTGGACAGCATAAGAATAAAATGATAATATCCTGATGATAATACCTGTACTTTACAGGTGCTTTGAACAAGTGTCAATGGTTTAGAAAAGACACCAGGTCAAAGGCCAGTTCCTACAATACCCTTTTGGTTCTTGCACTGATGAATGGCTGGTAAAGAAGCTCTCCCTGTAGTCTAAGTGCCTGGCTATGATAGGATTACTCTGTTCATCTTCACCTTTAGCTGTCAGGTCATGATGTTTTAGCTTGTGCTCTGTCAAGCCAAATTAACTAAAATTAATTTGGAAATAAGGAAATCTGACAAGCAAATCATTGTACTAGCTCTTAAAACATGATTTCTATTACTGCTTCCTCTTTATCCTATATGAAGTATCAATAACCCACAGTATGATACAACAGCAAGCAGACATGAAAAAGATTTGTGGTTAAAATGGCAGATTTCTATTTCTTTTAAACTTACTATTGTTGTTGATGACTTAACAATGAAAATGATTTACTTTCATCACTGTACACTTTAGTAAATATTTTGTGGATTTACAGAAAGCTTCTCTTTCATTACACACTATTTCTACTTGTCCTTTTATGGAATATTAACAAGTCCTGATGAGAAACTGGTCCCTGTTTTATTTCTGTGTTAGCATTTTCCCCTTTTACTAAGCCTTTCCTTTCTTTTTAATTTTGAGCTTTCTTTTACTCCTCTCATTTGATATTGAATAGTTTCTTCAGATCTGTTCTTTTTATCCATTGTAACATTTTTCTCAGTCTAAATGAATCTCTCTCCAGTGTTGATACTGTGTTTTCCTTTGTATTGTGACAATCTTGTTATTTTCTAGGGTGAGTCATTGCATATCTTGCTTAGCTTTTTTGCTAGCTTGTTTTGGGTGCTTATCAGTTTTCAGGTTTGGTGGTGGTTTTTTTTTCAGACTAATGTTAATTTCTTGTTGCATTTATCTTCTGCCCTTGTAGTACATGTTTTCCTTTCACATTATGTCCCTGATATTTGTTAAATCTTTTTTTTGTATTTACATGAAGCTTTTATTTTTCTTTTTTTCCTATATGAAGGCTATACCACCAGCATGTTTTGATATGTATGGTACAGTACATTAACAAAGAATCTGGTGGAATTCCATCTTTAGTTTCTAATTTGCTGGAGAAACCCCTGTGTAAATTCAAAGTATTAAAAAGGTGTGTGCAAAAGGTGTGTTGTCCTGGCAGTAGTTGTAACTATCTTCATTAGGAATCATTCAGACATATAATACTATACCAAAACCCAAATTCTTCAAGTATCATGCTGAAGTCAAATGTGTCGGATCTGCCTGGTTAGAGTACTGTTTTTATTCAGAGAACTTTTTCCCACAAGTATTTAATGTTCAATGTTAAACAGGGAAGTATTATTATAGCATTCCAAACCTCTTATTTTTTTTAACAATATTAAGATACAAAATGAAAGTAGAGCAAGTATTTTTGTCTACCTCAATTTTGTTTTCATATTTTAAGATAGTTGCATTTTTTTTCTCTCTCTGTAGTTATTTTCCTTTCTTTTGGATCGGTCTGAGGCTTTACTTTTCAAATTCAGTTGCCTCCAAGAACACAGAAAGAAGAAAAGACAAGAAATATTGTGACACTGAACCTCTTACTTGGCCGTTTGCTAAACAGAAGATGTAGCTCGACTGCTTTTGAATCTAAAACCAAGGACAGTTGATGGAGTGTATTTTCCTCTCAGAGAAAAAGATCAGAACTTGACAGTTTGATGCCAGCCAGGTGCCATGAAACCCTGCAAAGAGTTAGGTGAGATATAAAGTCTATTCACATAATCTAGTTTTATTATTTTACTTCTCCATAAGAACCAGTTGAAAAGAGCTGGGCTGTTAGATGCCTTGAAGACAGTATGGGTTAAACCTGTCTGTTTAAGCTATGTCTGGCCTAGCCATGAAAAAAGCTTCAATACCACTTCTTCTGGCAAGCAGATATCTAATGAAAGGTTTGTGGGCTAGAAATCTTAGTTATCTATTTCTCACAGCTTTATCAGCTCATCTTGAAATAAAAACCACATCTCTCTATAAACTGTCTGTTCTGGCAAAACCGGTCTGTACTTAGCTGGTTCTTTCAGTGTCAAAACAGCTGCCCCTTGTTAAATTTGCTGAAGAATGACCTAACCACAGTACTTACTGAGTAGAGTGGTTATACAGTATGAGAAATAAGCAATGACGGGCTGAAATGCAAACCTTGAACAGATTTGGCTTATATATATGTGCATGGGCACTGATTTAAATTGGTCTACATTTCCTTCATGTTCATTTGTGGCTGTTCACTTACAATTTACCTCTCTGCAATGCAGCACTTGACACTGCTCTTCAACACATACTACTACTACTCAACACCTGTTGCAAACAAGCGTTTCTAGCATTTTCGACGAAGGTTGGTGCGATTTTTCCACTCAAAACCCATCTGTGAAGAAAGATGCACCACTGGCTGACTTTCTGACTATTTTCAGCTCTGTGAAAGGCATGGCTGTGTTGTTAAATGCTCTGACTCCAGCTGTAACTCCCTTCCCATGTTCTAGACAAATGTATATGCCTCTAGGGGCATTTGGTTATTTTCCCTCCTGCTATGCAGCAGCACAGAAAATGAAAATAATATTTCATACTCCTGTTTAGTATTCTTACTCAATTCTTCTTGGATTATTAAATGTAAAACTGGGCACACGAAGCACAGCTACTACCACACTAGCATATCATCTTACTGCGTGGTTACCTGTTAGCAACACAGTAGTTTCCCACAGAGACTGATGAAGCTAACTCCTGAAACGATAAATGAAGAGTGGGCAGGAGTGAATTATTTAACATCTGATTCCTCCCTTGTTCCAAACAGAGAGTAGAATGACCTTCTGCGAGGTCTTATTTTTGCTTGTCTTTCTGTGGAGGGGTAGGTAGGAGCAGGTCTTCCCAAATGCCAGGGGCAATGGGAGCCTGGTGCAAAGCCTCTCCCAGTCCCGGCTCCTCCACAGCTTATCCAGGCACTGAATTTGGCCCTCCACTTAGAGATACATAAGAAACCCACCACGCTTTGTGTCATCCATGCAGTGAGCTGTGTCTACAAGTAATTTCATGGGTCTCCTTCCCCTTCAGCTCTCATTACGGAGTGTAAAGAAACATTTTCTATTCCAGTGAAGAAGGTTCTTTCCATCAGTAATTGCAGAATAAGGCACTGTTTTCAGTGGTGTAGATGATTAAAAGGCTCTTTTTCTGCTGCCTTCTTTTTAGAGATAGTGTACATCCTGACAGGAAATTCAGACAAGTAAAACCAAAATGTGTACTTATAAAACCAGCAAGTCAAAGTGGAAAACTCCAGTGATGCTTAAGCTGTGTATTAAAGGCATGCATAGACTCAAACATTTGATCATGCAGAGTAAACAGACAATTCCTATATATGTGGCAGACTTTAACAATAGCCCTTTTAATAGTAAATAAGTTAATAAATAAATAAGGCCCCTCTGCAGCCAGCCATTAAACTGAGATCTACTAGGTCATTTCCAGCCAAGAGCAGGTTGTTTCGGCTTGTTTGCAAATCTAATCAAACAGTATTTCCTATGTTGACATCACATTTACCGATTTCTTTCAGTTTCATTTGTGAATCTGTTGGCCTTCTTATTGCAGCAAGTGCTGACCCACAAGCACAATAGATATGAAGTCCCTGGAACAATTTATCATAATCATCATGCTTGGGTAAACATTGTTGATGATGTTGCGCAGTGGAGTTTTCAAATAATGCATACTGAATGGTAGGAACACCTCACTGCTGGTAAATGAGGCACAGATTATTTTTTTTCTTAAATGCATGCTTACATATGTTTTTCTGCATATTTTTGCTTATAGACAATTGTGCCGCTTTTAGAGGGTATGTTTCAATTACAACTGGAACTAAAAGCAACTTTGATTATGGAGCAGACCTAGTATTTGACTGTTATTATTCTCAGTGCTTTTAAATATGTAAGTATTTTTGAAATCTGCTATTCAAAATATATCTGCTATCTGCCATTTACCTGCAGATAAAGGTAAGCAGAAACAGAAAAAGGGTATGTTGATGTGCCATAACCCATCTCAAAAATAGTCACTACTTGTCAGCATCCAAGGTATCTGCAAAATAAACTATTCAAGCTCATCCTTCTTTTGACAATGCCACCAATGTTGTTGGTACATTGACAGGAAAATAAACAGAAGTAGACATGTTGGCTTCCAACACATAAAAACAAAACACAGAAGTTTTTCAAGTAGGGAAAGGAATAACTAAGTAAAACAATATTCCTTCTTAACATCTAAAAATATTTAAGGCAGTTATTCCATTGTAATGGCTTCTAAGATCTCAGAACACCTATTGCTAGAAAGAGTAATTTCTTAAATTTGAAAAAAATTAATCAGAAAACATAAATATATCTTCATTTGCTATTAAATATTCAGAGCTGCCTATCAAATGTAGCAACTGAAATATATAAAATATAATATTCGCATCGAAAACTGTGATGCACGTAGAGAAAAGAATCCTAGGTTCTAATGGGAAACGACAAGTTCTGAGATCACTGTAACCACTCCGGAGTCAGATTTGGGGTTAGGATAGATAGTTGTGTGAAAATATAAGCTCAGTACTTGGTAGGTGTACAAAAAAGGCAAAAAGAAAAAAATAAAAATTGATCATTATTAGAAAGCGAATAGATAACAAGACAGAGAGCATTACTTATGCCAGTTTATAAATCCTCTTCTTTCTTGCCGCTTCGAGCTCAGACTGAATCCAAAATAATTCTTTAGGATCCTTTTTTCTTTTTCTTTATTTTTCTTTCTCCCTCACTACACACAGGCAAATTCACAAATTTTCTTCTTCTCAAAAGAGCAGTAAGTGAGGTGGGATGGCTTCTATGTTTAAGGAACAAGAAGGGATATATTTGGTGAATTTGAGATAAAGAAAAGAGGCTGGGATTCCTAAGTCTGGAAAGGAGACAACCTATGATCAACGTCTGTACAGAACCAGACCAGGCCATGGAGCGGGTAGATGGGGAATGACTGTTTACATGTCCAACAGAGGAAACTGCTGGCAGCAAATGAAGCTAGCATGAGCCAAGTTCAAAAAAGACTTTGAACCCCCTTCCTGACGCAGGCAATGAGTGTCAGGCCTGTGGAGATCCTTGGCAATGTATTCTGAACTCAGTGAATTGATGAGTGTTTAGGGGCAGACAAGCAAGAGTCTGGAAGAAAGATTCATTAAAGGTTACTAAAGGGACATGTACCATCAGTCTCAGTAAATCTCCTGAACTCAGTTGCTGGTTACTTGGGGAAAGTATTGTATACCAGAACTGCTTTTCTCTTTCCTAGGAGAGAGAATAGTTGCTTTTTCTGAGCCAAATGACACTTTTGGATTACATTGTTATAGGTGCATTCAGCAGAGACAGCTGAGACCTTCAGAGGTCTTGTTAATTGCGGGCATGGCCCTGGCTGATGGTGTAAACTGTAGCACATTTAAATATGCCAGAGGAAAAAAAAAAAGATAACAATGGGGTTTGCCATCAGAATATCAAAATATGCTGTCTGCAATTAATGAGGAATGCCATTAGGCTATGTGTTTATCAAATGTCCTTTGTTTATGTTAAACTACATCTGGAGAAAATATAATCATTTCCATGGAAATAAATTTCAAGAGAAAGCAAAATCCCTAAGTAAGTTTTATGGTTAAGGTGAGGGTTAGGGACCAATTAAGCAAACACTAAGCAGCCAGCTGTAAGGTATGCAGGGAGATGACTGTGCCCTGGTTGGAAGTTCAGCTAATTGAACATGACAGGAGACATTGTGTTGTGGGACGTAATGAACAGTAGAGTGAGAAAATATTAGAATTTACAAATAGTCCTGTGAAGGCTGGCTGGATTGTCACTTTTATTGTGATCCTTCACTGCTTTAAAATATTGTATAATATAATTCAGACAGATACTGGGATGATAGTCAATCCTTAATATCAGTTTATAGGATATCACCCTACCAGGATCAGTAGGCTGTCTTGTTTGTGGCTGTCCTTGAAAAGGCCAAGCTGAATTCCTGATTCTGTTTTAGATTCCCTCAACAGGGAAGCTATAGTTTGCAAATGAAGACACATAAATGTAAAGGCCCCAAAGATGAGTATGCTCCCATTATAGCTCATGGAGAACTAATCAGTGTTTTCTGACCAAATGTCAGTGTCTGCTTTGCAGAATATGTTGAACAGCTCTCTAAATGCCACAGTGTGTTTCAGTTTGGATATTTACCGACTACTGTGAGAACTTCGAAAACTCTCATACATGGAGACATTTAAAGGCTTGATTCAGGTTCCTAATTATAGTATATTTTATGGTATATTATATATATAATATATAGTATATTTTACAATATAGTATATTTACTGGTACTTGAGAACCTGAGAAGCTCCATGACCTGCATGCTGTGCTGTTAAATCTCTGCTTCAGGACTTATATGGCTTACAGCCATAAGGAGTAGCATGAAATTCATAAAGCATCTCAGGTGTCACCAGATGCTTATACATAGGTACATGCACTCAGTCATCATCTTCAAGCTGAATCTTCTCCCTCATTTGTCACCTTGAGGGTGCTGCTAGCAGCTAAATCCTCAAAATGGTGTTGGTGCATGAGTGTTGAGTTTCATTCCATACTGTCTTCATACGCCTGGTTGTTGGAGTACCATTCATGATGCTGAGGTAATTGCCACCCCTGTCGGGTGTTAGGGATGGGAATGCATTCCTTCTTTCTCCAGATCAGCATCCTCCTTGCAGAACTTACTGGTGTCCATGTACAATGGGATCACGGCCTTTCCATGTTCTTGGGATAGAGAATGCTTCTGTTTGGCCCCCTTTTCCCCCCTGGTGGAGATGAAGAGACAGCTTTCATCCTGCTGTGGTGCTTGTCAGGATTGCTGGGAGAGAATGCAGTTAGGCTGATGTTGCCAGAAACCAGGAAGATGGCAAGAAAGACAGGCTGTTCGCACAATGAGATTTGGGGACTGATTGTGCGAGCGCTGTATATGAGGAGGGTGGGCTACCCTGTACGAAAGTGCAAAAACAGATCAATGAGATGGCAGAACTGTGCTGGGGGAAAGGGAAGATGTAATACTTGTATGGAGGAGGAGGAAGACATGGGCTGTTCTTGGGCCTGGAGAGGGGAAACATGAAGTTGACTACTTATGTGGCAGATGAAAGAAATAATAGACTAATAACAGAGGTAAACAAAGCTGTAGCAGGTCCTAAAAACAGATCTGGAAACTGTGGCTGCTAAGAGTTAACTATCATGGTCTAAATAACCTCTCAAGGTACAGACAATTGGCTGGCTTCTCAAGCACAGCTGAAAGAGGAAATGGCCACTTTGTGTGTATGAACAGAAGCCTTCACATAGGGACTAGAACACCTAGGTCCTTTGCCCACCTTATTTGCAAAGTTCACTGTTTCTTTTCACTCCCAGAGTTTGCCTGAAGGTCCTGGGACCCATTAAGTTGTGTAAATGCTTCTGTGGATTCTGCTTCTGTGGATTCTGCTTCTTTGTTTTTCTGCTCTATAGGTTTCTATCTGCTTGGGAAAGATAACAGCATTTCTTCACTCACATGGATTTTGGAGATAAGAACTCTGCAGACAGCTCAGTTACAGGAGTCTTTCAGACAAACATAGCATGTGCAGCACATAGTACAGTTTGTGGCACTCCAAGCTGTATTGAGATTAAAGACTTTGTGAAAAGGAAGATTATTATCAAGATCCTACACCTGTATCTGGCACAATTATATATGAAAGTATGAATAACCTTGTTGAAACATCTCATATTTTGCTACATTATTATTAATAGGAGACAGGGAGGCTTAATCAATGGGATTAGCACACAAGTGGCTACATTAGTGTGAATGAAATACTTTGAACTTTCATCATTTGCAATAAAAAAGCTCATTCATCTCCTGAGTGATTTGCGAAGGTACCAAAGATACCCTGCAACCTTTGATGTACAAGATAGATAGCTACTTTAGCAGGGGAGGGAGGAGAGAAGGGCAGACCATTGTGTGCATATGTGCGTCTGAGTGGAGCTCAGCAAGCTCCCACCTGTGTTTAATTTTTTTATTTTTTAATCTCAAATTATCTTTCAGACTCCATCAACAGTGAAGAATATATAGAAATACTAAAAGATGAGGACAAATTGCGCAGTTCTTCCCTTATGGCCAGCTGTAGCCAGAGTGGTGTAGGCCGTTCTGTACTTCGGCTCACCCTGAGCAGTGCTGAGCTGGACAGTCAGACTTGCTGAGGCCGCCTTATCTGCTAACTGCTCTGAAGCTGGCAGCAGCCTTAAAAAAAGACTTTCTGTGTGTAAAGGTGTGACAAATTCCATAACTACAAGATGTAGGACTCTGGAAAAAAAGGGCCCTTTTCCCTACTTCTAAAGCACATGCTGAAAGCTTCTGATTAAACCACAGACTGGAATAAAACCTGTGGTTTGCCATGTCAACTGCTCACAGATCAACTGGAAACGCACAATTTGTTCCCACATACCAGAAAATAGGCTCATACCTCTAATATTTTTTATTAAAATCAAGGTAAGTATCACCATCACCACCAATTTATGATACTGGCAGGCACGTTTGTCATGAAATTAATGAATTTTTGTAACTTAAATCTTGTGGTGCTGGACTAAGCCCAATTGTGACAGGCAACAAATGTGCAGTAGCTATAAAACATCTTGTCTTTTTTCTGAAAGAACAGTTTCACAGTTTCTTGGTATACATGGTAAGTAAAGACCAAATTTGAAATGTTTTGCATTTAGTTTCTTTATACTCAGAGCACTGAACAGCAGAGGGTTTTCATCTTCGAGCTGCCTGTACTTGTCAACTGGCTATGAAACTCTAGTGTAATATAAACCATGGTGCTTTAAAATGCCACATTAACACACCTTTCCATTGTGAGAAATATACTATGAATAAGTTCAAAATTTAAAACATAATTTCTTTCGTACTTGAACTATTGAACTGTTTCTGTCCTACTGTAGAACTTGCCATAAATTATTATGGGAGGCACATAGATTGCTCTTCTCAGGACTGGTGGATTTTATGAACTGTACTGTGTAAAATTAAACAGCCTAGTTTAAATGCTGTTTTCCTGATATGTTTCTCTCCCACTTGCTCGATGATTGTTGTTAAAAATGAGCAATCCTTCTGGCATGGACTGTAGCCTTATTATGGTGGCCCCGGTCAAGCCTGGGATAAGAAGGCCTTGAAAATATAGATGTCCTTTCTTTTCTCAGTATTTCCTACATTATCCTATATAAACCCCATATAACCTCCTCCTTGTGAGGAATGTTCTCGCAAGTTTCTGTAGGACAATGACAAGGGCAGGATCTGTACAGGTAGGACAGTCCTTGTTCTGGTCTCAAGGTGTATCTATCTGTAAAAATACACTGTGAGTTTTAGGCCTCCCACTCCAAATCTGTCTTCATTTCCATTCAGATAAGAATACTGAGTCTTTACAGAACAAGGTGCATCATTCATGAGGACAGTTCAGCCTCAGATTATATGGAGGGGAGCATTTATAAATTTTCCATGGAATGCAATGTGGATGAAATCCTGGCCTCTGGTGGAGTCAGTGGTACAGCTCCTCTATTTACAAGCGTTCATGGTTTAATCTAATACGCTGTACTTTGTAAAATACTACAGGCTCATTTTCTTTGATCCTTGGAGACTCCTGTTCAGCTCTGAAATTGTTAGCCGAATAGGTGCTGCCCTTACACTTTCAGATGCTGTCATTTCCTTCTGTCTTTGGAGAGGCCAGGTGCAAAACAAATGTCTTTGAAAGCCAGATTGCAAAGGCAAAGAACTAATCTCTCCAGAACACTCAGAGAGGAAGATTTATACACATATTGAGACGTTGTTCTTTAACAGCAACAAGTGAGAAAGCGTAGGAAAAACACTGGTGGAATAATTAAAACATGTAATTACAACAATTAAAACATGTCAAACATATAAGCTGTATTACTTAGCCTATCCCCACCCTGAAATTTGCATGGTTCTTTTCTCCATTATCTCTTAAATACCATAGACACAACGCTATCAAGTTTGTCTGGTCTAGAGTCATGTCTATATTATAGTATCTTTAGATACAATTGGATTCTATCTAAAAACAACTGGAAGAGTACACTGATCTTCCAAAACAATTAGGGAAATCCTCAGAGGATAAACCAGTCTGAATTGTGTTCATGTATTAAAACATAGGATTACTGAAAGAAGTAAGGGCCCTGAAAGTTCACCCTGAAATGTTTGGCTATCCCAGTACACATTCAGCCTCTGGTGTGTGATTTGTCTGGCATACATAATAGCCTCAAGAATACACAGAAAAGAGCGCTTGAAACAGCACCTTCCCTTTCACTGCCTGAGCAGCCTTAAAAAAACCATGTCTGCATCATGTAATTCTGAAATCCTTGTAAATTTAGGAAAAAGCTAATTCTTACTAACACTGAGTGAAGGAAAACTTTGTAGTTTATATTTATGTCAAGAAACAGATTTTTCTCCTAGTACAAACATATTGAAGGCAATTTTTGCCCAGAAATACTCAGTTGTTGGTAAGACTTGTGTTGTTTCTCTATACATAAAAAGGAAATATTACAGATTACCTGTGAAATCTGTGTAGATTTCAGAAAATGAATCCAAACTGTAACGCGTTTCAGAAAGATTGCCTCAGCATTCGAGGAAGAAAATGCAGCAGACAGTGATTTTTTAAAACGTAGACTAGAAATTATATCCTCTAAACTGAAAAGGATTTCAGCCCTGTGTACACAAGTGCATAGAAAAAAAGTGCAGGTACTTTATTCACTTTTCTTTCAGCAGGGTAGTCTGAATAGAATTAGTATTAGTGACAGGGGTCAGCTGAAAGTCCACAAATGTGTATTTTTTAAGCCTACTGTCTCACTAAAGGCCAAACTGTGCAACTCTTTCTCATGCTAATGAGAAGTTGAAGTTAATGGGACTTGACATGTAAGTGCTGAACAACTTCAGTAAAGGCTTCATAATCTGGCTTTAAATGCTTTTGCTTTAATAGAGCTCTGTCTCACCTTTTTGCTATCTTGCTGCCTCTCTGCCTTTTGAAAACAGGTTATATCTCTAAAACTTTTGCTGAGAAGAGAGCTCAGTAGGCTTCCTGCCACTTTTTGAAAACCCGTTAGCAGTAGATATTAATTGCCGTTTGCTCCCAACTTCATTATAAATATAATTTTATGCTGATCTGCAAGTTCCATCTGACAGTACTGAGCACCATAATATGAAGATGTCTACAGCATCCATCAGCATGACTGACATAGATTAGACAGTTGTGCTTTTTATCAATTAGGTTCCTGTCTCTAAAGATATTTGGAAAGGCAAACAAAGTGCAGATAATACGGTGTAGTTACTAAAACACTGAAAAAAAAAAAGACATTCAACATATTTCTGCATGTATTTTTTGAAAAGATACTAACTCTTTGGTCTTCTGAAGAGGGAGGATAAGTGTTTTGGTGGCCAAGGAGGGTCCTTGAGAGCAGACAGGATCATTTTGGCCCTGTACCTATATGTTCTTTCTGTGGTTATATTTTATCTATGGACTACATGAGATAATAGGGACTCGAAAAATGAAACTGAGCAAAATTCACACAGATATCATGACACTTATTCGATAGACAGGACTCTTCCCTTTGCTCATGAGAAACCAGGCCCTACTCTGCTTGCTGAAGGGCAGCTTAGTCTAACCCACAGGACTAAGTGAAAAAGCAATTTCACTGATAGAACCTGCTGCTAATACATGTGCATCCCTCCTTACCATGCAGCTTGTTGGCTCAAGTTCAGATAGCAGTGCCACTCCTGTGCACTGGGAGCCTACAGAGGGTGCGTTTTATAAATCAAATAATCAGCAAAAAGGCAATCTTTAATTTTACAGACTACAAATGACATGCATCTGTATTGTATGCTTTGCACTGCATGCTTAATACAGGGACTAAATGGTATTCATTTTATCAAGGAGACATTTTTCACTATGATGAATTTGAGCCTAACCTGCAAATGAACTCCAGATTATTGGCCTCTTTGTTTTTCCCCGTCCTTTATGGCACATGAAAACCAGTAAAACAGCTGTGGTTGACCTTGGACTGGGGTCATTATAGTGCTGTCACTGTTAGTGATCTACCTCCCTTTTCATACTATGGGACACCAGAAGGAACTCCCACCTGCACAGAAGAGCAGCTGTAGGTACAGTATTTTGTATTTGCCTCAGTCATGGTCTGTTCTTGTCTCATCTCTTTGCTGAAAAGCAAGGGTATAGTTATTACCAGTATCTCCAGCTGTGGTAATCTCTTTCTCAGTCCTGCTGAAGGATGTATGATCAAGCCCTGGGGACAGAGCCTGTATAGCAAATATTTCAGCATATTGCATTGCTTTCACAAAGGTGACCAGGTTGAAGCCAGAGGTGAGCAGGGCTGCAGCTGATGCTCAGCAAGGTTTCCAGGCTAATGCCACTCCCATACTACACATCTGCTTCAGGCTGTAGCTGCTCGGGACTGAGAAGTCACACAGCAATAAGATTTAAGGATTAGTATAAAGCGAGTGTCTGCTTTATGTGTCACCAGTAGCTAAGCTGTGCTGCTTCCAAACCAGCTTACTGTCCAGCCCTATCTCAATCATCTACATGTGATGCTGCATATGTATAGACATTGGTACATCAGCTGTAAAACAAACATACATTTAATAAGCTGAGTTGAAGAAGCTGAAAAGCCTTTATAGAAAGAAGAAAAAGTACTGTGGGCCATGATGACTTTCTTCTTTTTTGCCAGTTCACTCCCAGGATGGTTTGCAGGCTAAATATGCTGATTTTTTTTGTTTCTTTCTTCTCAAATTAAACAAGGATTTGCCTCTATCAACTCTGTAACAGGTGGGTTTTTTTGTGTATTTCTTACTGCAGTTTTAAAGCTTCCTAGCCTCACTATATTTATCAAAGTTTAGCTTTACTGGCTTACTAGTTAGGGGAAGGTATCCACAGCTGAAACTCTACCTGCCCAGCAAAGCATATTGCCATTCTGTGTTCCATCCTGTATCCCAAGCAGTCCAACCATCCTTACTTATCCTTTCCCCAGGAAACTTTAGCATACTGCTGTTGAACTGCAAGGCAACATGTCTGTATTCTATACTTGCATTTCTAATCAGAAGCTAATCATAGCAGAGGAGTTGGAACTAGATGATCTCAAGGTCCTTTCCAGCCCTAACCATTCTATGATTCTATAATTACTTTAAAAACATGTTAATTTGCACTGAAATAACCACAGATACTGCTACTGAAATTAGTGGATTTACTTCACATAAACATCAGCTGAGCTTTTATTTAGAGCACTAGCATGTGAAAAAGCCAGAGTAAATTGCAAACACTTATAAGAATCCAATGCCATTCTCAAGAACTTTGTAGGCTGTTGATATGAAAATCATGAACCTAGACAAAAAAAAAAAAAAAAAGGCCCTTTTTTATCTCAAACTATATCATAAATCTAAAGGGCTGCAGACCAGTAATATTCCAGAAGTTAGAAAGGAAAATAAATATCTAGTTCCTTTTTGTCTTCTCAGGACGCAGACAGTGCAGGCTGGCACTCTTTTAAATAATTTTATTGAAGCAGTAGAAGACAGTCCCACAAAGCACTGCATTGTGGGATGCCAAATCTACACCTCTGCTGAGACTGCTCTGCATTTCAGACCTAAGTCTTCCACTTCTGTTAAGAACATCCATCCACTAGGCTGCTCTCCTGGGCCAAAGCTGAGACAAGACCTCGTAGCTGTAGAGACAGAACTGAAGATTTGCCTTCCAAGGTTGAAGGGCTAGACTGCTTCTTCATAGGAAACAGCACAGTAAATGGGCTTGCTGCTGCTGCAGGGAAGGATGATTGAGTACAGGAGGTGCCAATTGCTACCTCTTCTTCTCCCCAAGATGAAAGCTACTTCCCTGGTATAATATAACCTGGCTACTCCCTGAGAAGCACAAGCAAACTTGGTTTCTTAGAGACAGGAAAAATAAGAAACAGAGCTCCATTCATTTGCTGCCCTTTGTGATTATCTGCTGCAGAAAACTGTTTATACTTCCTTTCTTGAGCTCATGCCAAGCTGAGATGTTCTCTGTTTTGACCAGAAACTCCACCTTGAAACTTGGAAATGTTTCTAAATAGATAGGTTGATAGACTGACAACCTCAGATAAAAAAAAAATGGTAGGAAAAAATCCTGAGCAGCTAAGATTTGAGGGTCTGAAATAGGAAAACCTGAATGCCCTAACCTGAATGTCTTTAATGTGTAAACAATACCTTTAATTATTGGTTATTTGACTCCTCCCACAATTAGGATCACTGGCAACTTTGTCTAGTTGATAGTTCAGTAAAAATCATCAGAGTCAAAGGTAGAGCTAAATCACAAAATATTTTGGATAAAAGATGTCATAGTTTTGGTAGGGATAGAGATTATTTTCTACAGTGCTGTGTTTTGGATTTAGTGTGAGAATAATGCTGATAACATCAATATTTCACTTGTTGCTGAGCAGTGCTTTTCAGTTTCATATGTTCTGCAGCAAGGAGGGGCACAGGAAGCCAAGAGAAAGCAGAGGCAGGACACCTGACCCAAACTAGCCAAAGGGGTATTCCATACCACAGCACATCATGTCCAGTATATAAACTGAGGAGAGGTGGCCAGGAGGGGCCAATCGCTCTTCAAGTCAGGCTAGGTATCAGTCAGTGAGTGGTGAGCAATTATATTGTGCATCAGTTGTGTTTATTGGGGTTTTACCTCTTCTTGTTGTCCCCCTTTCATTACAATTAGCTATTATTATTATTTTTATTTTATTTCAATTATTAAACAGTTCTTATCTTAACCTGCAGGTTTTTACCTTTCTTTCCAATTCTCCTTCCCACTCACCAGGGAGAAAGGAGGGAGTGAGTGAGTGGCTGTGTGGTACTTAGTTACTGGCTGGTGTTAAACCACGACAGAAGATCACATAAATATGTGTTGCCTCACCAGATCATCAGCTACAGATCATCAATTATATTTCACTAGCATTCTCAACTGCCTCTAACAAAATGCTGCATACATTTGGTTTGTGTTTGTAGAAGTGAGAGTAATTGTAAAAACTTTCTGTGAGCTGTTATGGAAATAATAAAGGTCCAAGGGAATGCCCTCAGAATGTGAACTTTCACGACATACCATAGTTATCTATTAATTTAGCAACTGAACATTTGCATAAAGCTCAGGTAGAGCTACTCCTGTGAATAATCTTGCACAATAACATCAGACATCTCTACTAATCCTACAGAACATCAAAAGCAGTGCTGGCTGCTATTCAACACTGGGTTCAGTGCCATGACAACAGATGGAATTCATGGCTGAGGAATAAAAAAAAAAAGACTTCCATCCCCCTGTCACTTTTTGTAAGAATCCCGAAAGAGAAAATTATGCAAATAGTAGAAACTGAATGTAGATAAGGAATGCCTATGAACATGTGCTATCTTCATTTACACAAAACAGCTTACTTGTGAAACAGAATGTAAGTGGTAAAAGTAGATATGGAAATCTTCTTTAATTCTTGCAAAGGGCAAACAGGGGGAGGAGGGAGAATGGGCTGGATTTCTCTTCCTCTGAGTTTGGGGGGAGCAGACTGAAATTCACAATATTATGGTCACAGGCAGATGACATGAGAATGATTTTTTTGATGTTGTTAAAAAGAGTCTTCCTATGTTTTGTGAAGAGATCATTCTGAGACATTTTAATCTAAATATGTATGTTTTGCAGTAAAATTTTGTTTGGCAACATTGTGATATCTTTAGAATGAACTTTTTGTACATTATTGTCCTATAGCATAAGAAAACTAGGAATGAACATCTAAAAAGTTAAAACTATTTGTTGGTTTACATCATCCATTAACAAGAAAACTGTTGAGATGAATGGTATTTACAAGTGTAAAGGAAAAATGGTCTTGGACTAATTTTTGTTGTCTTTTTTTCTCTAGCCAACAGTCTGCAGATTTAAGGTGATGAGTCAGATATATCAACTATGCAACTAAAGACCACTGTTGCTTCAAAAGACCAGGTAGTCAGGCTAACCAAGACAAAATAACCATAATTTCTGATGCACAAAAAGGTCAAGTAACACTAGGCTTAGTCTTATAGGTAGAAATGAGTATTCTGGGAACTCAGATGAAAATGATAAAAGAAAATGGAATCTTAATGGCTGGATTCAGCAATACATTTGTAAAAAGATAATTTTTTCATTTTCTAAGATGTTTCCATGGTCAGAAAATACATGGAGCAGAATATGGAATAGAAATGGTAGCTCTTTAAAGGTACTTTCTGGTTACCTATTCCTGTGTCTAATAGAAGAATATAATGTTCCATAAATAGATTTTCAAAATTACCTTCACATTTTCCTCAGCAATAAAAATGTAGCTTTGCATGATGCTGTCCATCAGAACCATCTGTAGTTCAGAACAGAAACATGAGTGATTTTTTCTCGCAAGATGGTAGTCAGAACTAACCATATGGTTCTGCATTCATTTTACTCTGGAATGCTTATTTAGTACTCTGGTGATTGGGTACTGCAGGAAAAAAAGGAATGTTTTAGAATTTCCTGCCCTAGCTACAAGGGCTGTAAACCTTTGCAGGAATACATAAGGAGCAAAAAGCCTAGCTGAGTATCTTACGCCTGTATCCTTGACCTTTGAAGAAGTCTGGCTTAAGGACTTGTTTTGTGGCCTCAACATATCTCTGAGAATTTTATTTTGTTTAATTTTCCACATACAGTGAGAAGATGTTTCCTATTTTATTTTTCTTCTTATTTTCCAATTTCTTGTCAGTAGGTATGACTCTAAGGTACCTTCGTAATATTTTTTTTTCTGAGATACCCAGTGTTTGTGTCTGGTTTGTTGATCTGACCTGTGGCAAGGAACAAGAACAGATGTGAAAGACTTCTCTGACCTAGCAGTGTGATCAAATGCTGAGCTGTGCATAGCTGCATTCAAGTGCATTCAGTTGTAGGTGTCGGATTTGAGGGGCATTTCAAAGTACGGTCAAGAATATAAGCTATGTGTCAGCCTTGTCTTAGATTCCCAGCTCATATACTATAAAAACATTTATTTGGCCTTTAGAAAGGGCTACTTCTTCCTTGACATTTTACATAAAATTTAGTGTATGACTAAATCAGCCATATTAAAACTAACCATCAGTCAAGCTGAGACAGAAATTACGATGATAGAGTCATAAACAAAGTTACATCTTTTTAAGGCTAAGGAGGAATTTAATGTGCTCATTAAAAAAAAAATATTCACTAACAAAGTTAACATTCTCATACAATGGAAAAATTCCTAATTCCTTGATATACAATAGGGTATCCAATTTAGAAAGGGTCAGTGAGTTTCAGAGGTCCCTTTCCTCCTTTCTGGGGGGAATACGTTCTTTGGAAACCTACCTTTTGAGGAAAGGGTGGAAGGCAGCAAGACCTATTGAGATGACAATGAGATCAAAAAAGAAGGAGTGATTATTCAAATCCCTCAGAGAAATAAAAGACTGAAGTGAGAAGAACTGAACCCAAAAAGGAACAGGCAGGGTGGGGAGCGGGCAAAGGGGAATGAGAAGCAGAAACTGAATGCAGAGGGCAAGGCCTGAATGGGAAGCAGTGAAAAAATTAGGAGTTGAAAAGGGAAGGAGGAGGGGATAGTAGGGCTGAGAAAGAGAAGAAGGCAGTGAGAGGCACACCGTGGTGAATGAAGCAGAGATGGAAAGTTTATTCTTTTCAGTCTGTAGCAGCTCTTTTGAATACTTTATATGATGGGTCTATGATGCTAAAACACAGTTTAATCATGCTGCTTGTCCTGAGGTCAGATTTATCAAAGTTTCCATTTTTGTGTCTTTTAGTGTGGGCCACACTAGTGAGTGACAGGTACTGTAAAGTTTCAGAAGGCCATGAGACAGCACATCCAGTCTTCTGCTTGGTTGCTTAGATACACTAATGAATTGTATTGGGAATTTCTCACCTCACATTTGCACTCCCCTATGTTTCAAGTACTGCATTTCAGATAATAACATGAGCAGACTCCTGACATGCAAAAATAAATTATTTTTTATGAAGAAAACTACTTACAGAACGGCTGCAACGCCAACAAGCAATTTATGAGATAAACTGATTTCCTCATCATCCTTCTTCAACTTCTGTTCTTTCCTGTGAATACCCTGTGAGTCACAATAGCTCAGCTCTTGGTACACTATATACTGGAATAGTCTTCAAAACTAAAGTACAGCAGGTTTCAAATCCACTGAAGGATGTATCTGATGATGGGTGCCTAAAAAAGGAGCTAGTGATTAGTCCAGCAAAAAAATCCTGATGCCTTCAGTGTTATAGCTATACTTTTATATCACAGCAGGAAGCATGTAGCAGGAAATGTTGTGACACCTCTCTATAGTCACTAAGAAGATAGCCTGAAACTCTGATCTACAAATAAATTTTACTAAGAGTGTCACAGAAGTGATGAAACATGTAAGCTTTTCTATGTAACCATTCAGAGTCTGAATATGGTTAGAGAAATACAAGCACTCAAGGAATGTAACTCAGTCTTGTCTTAAACTCCAAAAGGAGGACAGAGAATCTAGTGCCATGCACTGATGGGTGAATATTAAGCTTTTTTTAACAGTTGGCCCTTAACAGCAATAAATGAATTTATTGGGTAACAAGGATAAAGTCAGGTTATCAGTGAAGTAGAGACACATTAGTGGTTTTCTGTCCATGTACTTATGTCCCAATTAATTTAAACTTCAAACTCTTTAAAAATTTAATGGCACTTATTAACTAAAGAAAAGCTAAATTTATCCTATCTTAATTCTCATCTGCTTTTTGAGCTTAATTGTCCAGCTGCAAGAGCAGTTTCCATATTAGTATTGGCATGTAAAAAGATGGGTGTCAGCATCATTCAAAGCATGGGCCACAGCTTGTAGGGGTCCAACCATCAACACACAGAAGACTTGCGGAGATTTAGTTCCTCTTGAGTAATTTTAGTATATTGTGTAATTTGGATCAGCTTGAGTCTCTTTTTGGCTGCCTAAAAATCTGTGAGAGTAGGACTTCCACCTTCGAGTGGCCTAGACATAGACTGAATCTAACCTGTGTCAAGAAAGAGAAGCTGAAGCTGATGCTGAAGACAGGAAGGGGAAGAGCAAAAGCAAGAAGAGGGAGAAAAGAAGGAGCTGAAAATTTGTTCCAGTGGAGTTTGGCCAAGAAAAGTTACAGGAAAGATGATGGATTAATTGGCGGTGAAAACCCTCTTTTACAAGCACACATTTATGTTTTCTTACCTCCCATGAATTTAAGAAAATACAAGAAAGGAAACTTAAAGTATTGTGCTCTTATTTGTTTATTCATGAGGAACCACCAAGCCTGTGCTAATGTATACTAACAAATTAGACATAGATGTTAAATATATTGGGTAATATAAATGTGGAAATAATGAGATAAAGTGAAGTCTCTGGATGAATAATAAAATTTGAACATCCTGTTACAATCTCTGATAGGAAGGAAGTTATTAAACAGTGGCTATTAAAAAAGAAAAACCAATTTACTGTGGGAAGAACTGGAGAAATAAAATCTCTCGCTGAGAAAATAACTCACAAAGTCAGCTGAGCAGAAGATAATTTTAAATCAGTGTAAAATATATTTTGCCCTAGGTAAGAATACTTCCTCATGTGCTCTGTAAGTTTGGGGGATTTCTTCTCCAAATTTAGTTAACCTGCTTAAAGACATGTTATGCAATCAAATTATACAAAGAAATATTGGTAAGCTTGGAGAAGGTTTCTGTCTACTTTTATTTCTGACAGTAATAGTAGATGGCTACACCTGCAATTCTTCTGAGTTCAGTTATAGCAATGTGCAGATAGTGTTCTGCAAAGGAACGTGTGATTCAAAGTGCAGCAAAGTCTGGCATCTGCAGACTTTTTCCTCCCTGTTAAAGAAGGCGACCTATTTAATAACAACATTTCCAAAGAAATTAATGAGTTTCTATTCATTTGCCCTCTCTCCCTGTACAAATGCTGTACTTAATGTCCCTCTGTTTCTGTGTGTTCATGAACCTAGAAATGGAGAAACCTGACAGGGAGTCTAAACTGAGTTAACTACTCTTTCTTAATAGCTTCCTTTGACATATGCTTAGATGAAGCTACAGATCTCGGGAGAAATAAAAAGGAACATTATCCAGGCATTTCAAAATGAAGTGAGGTTTTTGTTTTGTTTTGTTTTGTTTGGTAGGGATTTTGGGTGGTGGGTTTTTTTTTTTTTCCCTCAGCAGGGTGTCCTTATTGCTTGTTTCCCATGGATAGCAGACATTAACAGATGAGTAACTAATGCTTGCATCCAAAGAAAAATTCTCCTAAGTAGAATTCCCCATGGCAAAATCACTGCATTCCAAAGACTTTGCTGACGTTGTGCACACCAGGTATAAGACTGCTGAATGGTCACTCTGCATCAGCAGCAGCCACCCTTGAAAGTACGTATTAATTGGGTTTCACAAATCCCTGGAGGCTTGATGAGCCCTACACAATGAGGTCCCTTCTGTCTCTTCTGGCTAAAAGATGTACATAAAATACCTTAATACACTACTCAGTTGGCTTAACATTTGGGCTCCTTCCTGAGCCAGGGAGCAGAGAGCAGTTTAAGTGATCCATCTTAGAAACATTCTGTAAAGGTATCATGACTCAGAGCTTCTCCACCACATCATGTTACTATATTTAACATTTGACCAAGCTCTGGTTCAGCGACAGTAATTGTCTATGTATTTACCCTGTGATAACAAGAAAAATGAGATTAGGCCACAGTGAAAGAGATGCAAACTAAGTTAAAACACCTAATGATTGCCCCAGGACCAGAGCATGCATCTTGATTGATACGGCTGTTTGAGTGATGAGTGAAGACCTGTGGAGGTGAGGTAGCCTGTATGTGCATCGAAGACCTCAGAGTAATTATTGTTCCTCAGCCTGTTCTTGGCTCTTGGAAGGAATCCTTTGCAACTTCAAAGGATGCAATGCTGATCGCCTGCTCTGGCCACCAAGAGGTAGGTGTGGGAATCTGAAATATGATCACTGTCCAGCCTGCTCATCATGCTATGCTTCCATAGCAAAGAAGGAGGACTTCTGTGGTCTACAGCAAGCCTAGGATAAAAGCAACACAGACAGAACAAGGATCTCACTCTCGAATTCAGCCAAAGACACATCTCACTTTCAGAAATTTTCTAACGTTGCACAACAATTCCTATCATTTGATTGCATAAGCATACCTGCCTATTAGCTCTTGCTCCTAAAAAGTCTTTGGTAAGTCCAGTTTGCCTACTTGAGAGGATAGCATGTAAGTGTCAGCATTTAGAAAGATGAGCTTAAGTTCTGTATGGAGTTGTTAGAGACTTGAATCCAAACATATGGTTGAGGACTGAAGAGTAGAAAAATATTTATCTAATCAATGAAATTTGCAAACCTAAAAGGAAGACATCTGAAGACAATCAAGATTTGGGAGGGAAAAAAAAAATTGAAGCAAAATTTAGAAATCATGAAGACAGAATGGGTTGATGAAAACAAAGAGCTCAGGAGGAATGAAGAGCTATTTTCATCCCTGTTACATGAGGCAGACAAGTACATATGACAAAATATGATATTTTTTAAAAAACAATATACTCTTGGTAGGGTCACTGTGTGAATAAGGTATGTAGCAAGTAATACAGTCTGTCTTTCCTATGTGACTTCCAAAAAATTCATATTCAGCAAGTCTTGCTTTATACCAAACAATGGGACATTCAGCTTATATGTGAGGGGAGAGGGCATTCCAGTGAAAAGAGAGGGCACAGAATGGGAAAGAGAAGCAACATTGGCACAAAAGAGGCAAAGAATGCCAATTCAGAAGGCGGGTGTGAAAGTAAAATCTGCTTCCATGCCTGCTACAGCATACATTACACAACTGGCACTTCCTTGGCAAATCACCGCTCAGGCACCGACCTTGGCAGCATCACAGGGATAACTTCTATGTGAGGAAGGACTGTTCTTCAACAATATCTCCAAAATGTTTGGCACTAAAGTACTTTTTTAAGAAAGCAAGCATTTCTTCTAATTCGTATTTCAGTTGAAAACCAGCATTTTCTTTTGGCTGCAAAGGAGACATCCTGTCTGTGACTTTTGGTATATTCTTCATATGGTGTTCCAGATTATTTGATATTCCATACAAATGCCATTGCACAACCACCCCATTTTGTGGCTGTTCCCATGTTAGAGAGCAATGGGTGTATTCAGAGAGTTGCTCAACTTAAATGATCTCCTTGTTAATTATTTGAGTAATTATGACAGAGCACTTGGGGCTGCAATGCCCTGGTAGAAAGTCTACTGAAAAAAAAATGGAAAGCATTCCAAATACTGCTGAAACTGAGGTGTGCCTTTTCCACTGAGATGCTATCTTGCTCACAGCAGTGAAAGATTGGGGATGTTAGGAAGAGGTGTATTTTACTTCTGTAACAAAGTAAATCTATTCCCTTAAATGGTGTGCTGGAAGTTACATACTTACATTATGTACTCAAATCATGTAGAAACTCAGTGCCCAATTCTGCAAACATGATAGTGAATGCTATTAATTTATGAGAGCAAAGTTAGGAACATGTTCAAGGCATATATACTTTTTCGACAGCTACTTTAAAGAGGGATGGGATTACATGAACCCTAGAATAAGATTGGGTGTTTCTAAGCACACTCCGAAGATGAAAATCAGTCTTCTGGATAAGAACTTAAGACTCTCAGAGAAACATGGGGTTGATTTTGAACCTGATTGTAGTTACAATTGCTAGAATGAAACAAACGTGTTAGTCTCCGATTGGCAAAGAAACACAAAATTGAACGGAGGCAGAGATGTTTATCACAATGTAGATGAAATTGATTCCTATGAAATTGATATCAATTTGTATTTTGTTTCTAAAGAATAGCTGAAACTTTTTAGTGCAGTCAAATAGTAGGATGTTTTCTTGCTATGCACAACAAATTCAAAATCTTTGAATCAGGAGAACAAAAGTCACATGCAAATATGTTTTACACTCTATTCAGTGCCTCCCACGGAAAGCCTGTTTAGGTGGAACATGGACATTACTTTTAAATAACGTAGACGTAAATACTATTACAAGTTTTAAAGGATATAGTAATTCTGAGAATTATTCTTGTCAGGAAAGATTGCACCAATGAACTAGCAGATCTTTGTACATAAACATTTTAAGAAGCCTTCTAAATAGTTTTTTGCCCATATGCATCCCCATACTTACTACCAGATGGCATAAAAATGGTATCACATGTTGATCTCTCTTTTACTTCCACTGTCACTCACTTTGATGAATAGAGGGTCACAGCTAAAATGACAAACTGTGAGAAATGTTTGGGGCCTGGATGAGGACCAAGGCTCATTTCATGTCCAGGTTGACCATTTAAAGATGGTAGGAAGGGACAGGAACTAGACCTGACCAAATGGGATCTGCAGTTGATTTTCACCACATTTCTGACCTGGAATGGACAGAAATTTAGTCTGAATGGGACTTTTACCTTGGCTTTTCCTGTGTCTCCATGGTCTGTGGCTGCAATATGCCCTGTGCTGGGAGCTGGCACTCCCATACTGGCTGTGCCAGCCTTGAACATCCATTATGACCAGATAGGTTACAGATTTCCTGGAGGACTTCACACAACATTAATTCTATTCCATTATCTTCAGAAAGAACATCTTTCTTTGGAAGTCTGTGAATCCTGTAGGCAAAAGAATTTTTTAAAGAATGAGCAACAGGTTACAGAAAATCGGCTGAAAGGCCAAAATGAAGGACATCATAAACTCTGGAGTTTTTCAAGGTGAAGATTTTCTTTTGTAGCTGTTGGGTAGACATTTAGCATCTCTTCCTCAATTTGTCTGCCATGGAACTGAGAACAACATTTATCTTACTATGGTTGCTGTTGGGTAGACATTTAGCATCTCTTCCTCAATTTGTCTGCCATGGAACTGAGAACAACATTTCTCTTACTATGGTTCAAAGGGAGTTACAGAATCTTTGCATTTAAGTGATCTGTGCTTCCACTTTCAGATAATGTCGCAAAGTCCATATCAGGGAACTGCAAATTGGCTTTTCATGTCCAGAATATAGTAATTCCTGTTTGTATCTCAAATCTAGGTATCTCTGTAAGGAGTAATGCTCTTGCATGCTAGCGCAAATGCTACTTGCTGGATAAATCAAAGAGCTTTCCCTCTCACAGCTGTATTACTGTGGCTTATAACTCTTGCACAAAGGTCTTAAACAGAAGGTTTCTCTCCTCTGCCCAAAATACCCACATTCAGCTGTTTGACTTACAGCTGAGATGATTGCTTCACAACCTAACAGCCACAGCAAGGAAAATATGATGACATGAAATTCAACAAAGATTTTTGATGAACAAACATCAGCAAGTAAGTGTAGATCTGTGAACATGAGTGTTTAATCCTGCTATTTAAAGTTCTTGGACTCCCTCATTTATAGTAATTTCTGTGTCTTGTCACTGTGGTACCCGAGTGGCTCACAAAATTCCCATGAGCAAAGCAAATAATTATTCCCGTTGTGGGGGAAAGGAGAAGTGGAGGCTGAGAGAAGTGGCAGTCACGCAGAGCATTCGCAGAACAGCCAAGATCACAACCCATCCTTCCTCCCCTTTATGAGTTCCCCATCCTTCCTTCCTTTACTAGACTGTTGGCCAAATAAATATGTGCCTTCTATCCAAAGGTCTTTCTCCTGGTTTTATCATCATGATCAAGCTAATTGGGAGCAGAAGGGTAAATGAGGCATAGCTGATGTACATGGCATGATGCCCAGCTGACGCTACTATTAAGCTAATGCCGGAAAAGTTACGAAACCATAGCCTGGCACTGAATAATAGGCCTATTGCAACTCAAGTGTGGGGCAGAGAGAGATTTTCCTGCAGCTGGCACCTTGTCTACAAGTGGTGTACAAGAGAAAGTAATGAATGATTTGACTCTTTATGTTTCCTACGTTCATTTTATCACAGTTCATCAGGCACCTATGAGTCTGACTGATGACTCTATGTAAAAGCAACAATCATTTCCTTTAAGAGAAATGACTGACATATGAAGAATAAGCTCCAATTATAATCTCCCTTTTCATGGGTTAAGTTGGCAATTTAATGGACTGTGCTCATTAGCTGATGTAAGTTCCAGTTCTCTCATTTTATATCTGATGCGAATATTTTTAAGTTAAAGATGGGTTGTGATGCAGAATTACAGCTAATAGCTAACATCATAAATAAGGAACACTGAAGATAAACTAAACTTTCATTTAAAAATGAATTTGCTCCATCAAGATAAGGTACCTGGCACCTCACTCAGCACTTTTTCCATTAAAAACCCATGTTTGCCCAAAGGGGAGCATCTGTTAAGATCACTGCTGCCACATGGAAGCCTTTTCCCAGATGTACTACATAGAAAATGAAATGAGGGCATAAATATTTTTCACCACAAATGAAATGCATGTGTTAAGCAAAAAAGAAAACAGCTATGTAAAAGCCCAGCTCTGCCTGGTAGACATGGGTGAAGCTCACCTTTTTCCCTGTCTGTAGTCTGATCTTTTACAAATCTGCTAATTTGCTCTGAGTACCTGACTTTGGAGGGACAAGGCTTGGCTTCTTGGAGGATGACACAGTCAAATCACCAAAGATTTTTAGGAAGCTTCAGAGCTATTAGTAGGTATGTTACTACTTGGTTGGAGATGGTGATGATTTACAGGAAACTTGTGGGTAATTAAAGGCTTCACAGAGTGGTAGCCACTAAAAAGAAATTATTTACTATTGATTAGGGTATTACGGTGAGGCTAGTTAAGAAAAGTAACAACTTACTTGTTGAGACAACAACTTGAATGGCTGAGGTGAGCAGCTCGAGAGAGGCCGCCTTCAACACCTGAGCGCGGGAAGCTCAGCGCCCGGGAGCCTCAGCTCAGAGCGGCGACAGCCACCGAGGGAGCCTCAAGCCCTCGACAGGACTAGCCCAGGCGCCGGCAGCTCAGCTGACGCGATCAGCTGACTCACAGGGGGCGGGGCCAGGAGGAGTGGCACCAGCCCTGACTGGGTTAAACCCGCCCCCGGGAGCGCGGCGAACGGGGCGGGTTCGAGGCGGTTTGTGCGGGCGGGCGAGCGGGATGGTGCGCGCTCCTTGTGTGAGCAGGGCCCGGCCTGGGAGCTCTGCTCTGGCGGCCCCGGCGGTGGCAGCGTGGGCACCCAGACAAAGCCGATGAGAAGGGAGGCTGCAGCGCTGAGCTCGGGGTGCAGAGAGTGCCTGCGCTGGGCTCCTGAGGGGAGGGTGCGCCATGGGCAGGGCTGCGCTCGGTGCTCCCTGGTGGAGGTCCTTCTGCAGCAGGGGCTGAGCTGCGGGACGCTGTCAATGGGCTGAAAGGTGTCAGGGAAGCTGAGAGGAAGCAGCGCTGC
>WYDI02002058.1:0-11454 GCA_009867235.2 Psittacus erithacus
CGCCTCAGCACCCTCCCAGGGAAGAGCTTCTGCCTAAGAGCTCATCTCAGTCTCCCCTCTGGCAGCTTAAAGCCATTACCCTTGGCCTGGCCCTACAGGCCCTTGGCCAAAGCCCCTCTCCAGGTTTCCTGCAGCCCCTTTAGACAGTGCAGCTGCTCTAAGGTCTCCCCTTCAGGGGCCTTCTCTTGTCCAGGCTGCCCCAGCCTGCTCTCTCAGCCTGGCTCCAGAGCAGAGCTGCTCCAGCCCTCGCAGCATCTCCGTGGCCTTCTCTGGACTTGCTCCATCACTGAACATGTCTCTGTCCTTCACACCTTCTTTCAGAACATATCAGTTGTGTGCCGCCCTCCAACACCTCAAGCCACCCCAGTCACACAAGACAGCCAACTATCATCTAGGGAAAACATGTGCCATGGCTGGTCCCAAAACATACATAACAACTGGCTAAGCCAAAACAAGCAGCTCCATTAATCAGAGCTCTTCAGTGTTTGCATCTCCCCCTCCCTCTGTAGCCACCAATCCTCAAAAGCACTGCAGGAATATAACTCATCATTTTAAGATCACATCAAGACAGCAGCATTTATCCCCCACTTCAACTGTTTTCCCCAGAGCAGCTGGCTTGTACCTTGGCACGTGCAGATTTCCTGGCACTCAGAAGCAGCTCTGCCTTTATTTCCTGGATCCTTTGCTGGTCCTCTTGGTTCAGGTCTGACATGGACTCCTGGGATCGACTGGCCAGTTTTAGCTTCACCCAGGCTATACAAAGAACAGGAAACAGAAAGCAGTTCCCCTTCCATTCTGTCACATCACGTATGATAAAAGTTCTATACCTTAAAATCCAAACTTTGCTATGTGTTTGTAGCTAGCATGACTGAGGGAACAAAGACCACTCAAATACCAGAGCTCATGGACTGACCAGGGATACAATTTTACATGGGACTGTTGAATATTTCTTTGGAAAGATGGATCCAGGACTCATCACTTGGTTCCATCATCTTTACAGTCTCAAACTCCAGTCACCACTCCATCACACAGTCCCCTCCCAAATCCGTAACATAGCACATGGATGATACCTATGTGGACAAAATACTTTTGCACCAGTATCAGGCAAAAGTAAGTATTCAAACTGGAGAAGTTCACTTTTATCTCAATTCCATCATACTACACAAGATGACTATAAAACACTGATCATTTAAGCCCTGTCCCTTTAAATTTATCATTAATAAATATACTATAAGCACCTCTAAAATCAGGGGAAGAGATTCAGGTTGTTCTACATCCACACCCCTTCACTTCAAAGTCATCACAGTATCACAGAGTGATTTGTGTTGGAAGTGACCTTAAAGCTCATCCAGCTCCAATCTCTGCCACAGGGAGGGGCACCTCCCACTAGAGCACGGTGCTCCAAGCCCCATCCAACCTGGCCTTGAACACTGCCAGGGATGGGGCAACCACAGCTTCTCTGGGCAATCACATTAACACCATCCCTTCAACAGGCACCTGACTAAAGATATGCCATTCGAACATAACACTTCATAAAACACAACTGAGACATTTCATTACCTCGTGCTTTCCTCTCCTCTTCATCTGTACTCTTCACAACTTGGGTCAGAGGTGATCCATTCCTCAGGAGGTTTTTGACACGGGCAGCTAGGGAATCCCCACTGCTGCTGTTGTCACTCTCCCTCATGCCTCCTGCCTTACTTCCAGCTGTACCAGCACTAGACAACGTGCTCTGGAAGCCTCCTGGGACATTGGTGGTGCTGCCTAAAGGCTCCAAGGAAGGAGGGTTCCTCATCAGGAGGTTTCTGACACGGGCAGCTAGTGAATCTCCACTGCTGCTGTCATCACTCTCTCGTGTGCCTCCTGCCTTGCTTCCAGCTACACCAGCATTAGACAAGGTGCTCTGGAATCCTCCTGGGACATCAGTGACACTGCCCAGGCGCCCTGAAGAAGAAGGATTCCCTGATTCTGAAGTTGTTTCACTGCTGACTTCACTGCTTCCACTGCTTTGTGCAAGACCCGCAAACCCAGGCTGATTTCTGTCTGTAGTTACACTGCTACTGCCTTCTGGCTCAGATCTTCCTACAGATTTTCCTGTCTTAAGCATTGTGGTCATTTCCTTCATCATCTCTTCACTACTGTGCAAACTGACATTAAAAGAGTTTTCCCATCTTAAATTACATGTGTTATAATCCAGAGGGTTTATTACCAACCCCTCTTCTTGACCACTTCTTTGGGTCATAGCTTCATCTTGCAACAATATCTTGTGGAACTCAGGGATTCTGTCTTTCCCTATCCCAGAACCTTCAGAGCCATCCTCCTTTCTACTGAGCACTGGGGAAGACTCGCCAGTTTCTCTACAAGACATAGGGGAGAAGAAGGGCTCACTCCACCTGCCAGCTATATCCTCTGCCTCTGCCAAAAGCTTCTGTATTTCTTGAAATGCAGCAGATCCCATCAAAGGACAACTTTCTGGATCCTTATTTTTCTTATTACCTACACTTGATGTTTGTGATCCTTTGGCAACTTCCACTTCACCTTTGACTGCAGACAAAGCACCCGCAGCCCATCTCTGTGGGCTGCTGTTTGCATCTTTGGGCTCATTTTTAGCTAGCAGATCCTGAACGCTCTTTGCAGCAAGGCTGGGACTCTCCCTGTCAGCATGGCAGTGAGGTGAAACACTCTGCAGCTCCTGCTTTGCTTCTGCTGCTTTGGAGACTGCTGAAGACTCTGCCTCGGGAGCTGTTGTCTCCAGATGATGGCATGAAACACTGCACTGACTCACTGGGTTGTCTCCAAGAGATACTGAGAAGCAAGGAGAGAGTTCATGGGGTGACAGAGTGTCAAAGCCAACCTCTGGATGCGTTGGTACAGACACACTGAGAGCGGAGGTGCCGAAGTCGAAACTTGTCTGAGTGATTTCAACTGCTGACAGCAATTTAGCTACAGAGAAACAGAAGTCAGTAAGTTTGGAGCTCCAGAAACAGCTGCATCAGGAAAGACTTTTTCTTGTACTGGAGGGATGGTAAAGGGAGGGAAGAACTCACATATTGGAAAGCATTTAGGAAACTATTTTTAGAAGGAGACTTAAACTAAGACTTCCATGAGAATTGGCTACTGAAAATCTCTCAAACTACTTGGATAAGTATCAAGGAAACTATAGAACTTGACTTAAATAACTTGCTTTTAAATAAATGCTTAGACTGAATTTGAAATACATGCTCTTACGTACATGACATAGTGGTGCCTGAATGTCCAGCACTTGTATTAAAAAAGCAGTATTTCCAATATATCCTTCTGAAAACAGGCAAGGACATGCTATGGACAAGCTTCTTTACCATTGCTGGTTAGCGAGCTCCCCATGACCCAGCTTCAGTGTGCGCTTGAGCCCAGAACCCCCCCGTGTGCTGGGCTACACCCCCAGAGCATGAGCAGCAGCTCAGGGAGGGGATCCTGCCCCTCCGCTGCGCTCTGGGGAGACCCCCCCTGCAGTCCTGATCCAGCTCTGGGGCAGCAGCACAAGAGGGACGTGGAGCTGTTGGAGCAAGGCCAGAGGAGGCCATGGAGATGCTGCGAGGGCTGGACAGAAATCATTTCCTTCTTAAGAATTCTTAGAAAAGAGAAACAAAGATAAAAAATGACAAAATGTCACTGCTGGAAGATGCTACATAGCCTTGAGTCCTTAGAGAAAAGGTGTGTTTTCCATGGTTTTAATGCTTACTTTTTCCAATGTCAACTACTTCACATGCAAGACGGCAGAAGCTCAGCTCATACCAATGAAAGAGAGCATCACATGAGAAGAAACACACCTGACAAAGGTGAGCCTGAAGTTCTGTGCTCTCAAAGCCTTGCACAACACAAAGCCCCTCCTTTCCCATACCTTGTGGCTGTGGAGCAGACCATGCCAGTGTGTCAGTGGAGTCCTTCAGTGTTCTAAGCTCTGAAGGGGAAAATTCAACTTCCCTAATGGGTCCTCGGGGCACAAATGGCCTCAGTATAGTTCCAGGTGACTGATCAATGCCAAGGTTGTGAAGGTAAATCTGGCAAAAGAAGAAATAAGTGAGATAATGGCACTCTTACAGAAAATCAGATACAGAAGTTGCGTATCTTCTGCATCATCATAAATGCAAACAACTTGCTTGACTGTTTTCTAGCTAATATGACTAAATCTATGTAGCAGACACCTCACAGACCATGTGCAGCCCAGCAGACAACTGATGTATCCTGTACCTATTCCTCATTCAGTTCTGTTTGCAAGCAATTCAGCCATACGTTGTAGGAACTACTCTGATGGTGATAGCTTGTGCTTGCACTCACCAGCAGTTCTTTCCTGGGCCTTTCCTGACCTTTCCTTCAGCACATGCCGAAGATGGACACTGGCAGCAGCCTGATGCTACCAAACCAGCCTTTCCACAGGATTCAGAAATGATGGAAAAGGTTAACAAAGAAGAGGTCGCATATCTTGTTCTTGTGACAACAGCCAACTGCTTGTAGTCTTTTTACTCACACGTTCCATACACTGCATAAGAGATCTGATACTTCAGAGGAGGCTGATGAACTTCAGCCTCACCTCTTTAAAATGATATTTATCAGCTGGAAGGAGAACACAAACATTTGTTTTAAACCCCTTCTTCCTCCCAAGTAAAACATTATAGAATGCCAGCCTGGTTTGGGTTTGGAAGGGACCTTAAAGCTCCTCCAGCTCCAACCTCTGCCACGGGCAGGGACACCTTCCACTAGAGCAGCTTGCTCCAAGCCCCTGTGTCCAACCTGGCCTCCAACACTGCCAGGGATGGGGCAGCCACAGCTTCTCTGGGCACCCTCTGCCAGCGCCTCAGCACCCTCATAGTAAAGAACTTCTTCCTTATACCTAACCTGAACTTCTCATTTCAGTTTGAACCCGTCGCCCCTTGTCCTATCGCTACAGTCCCTGATGAAGGGTCCCTCTCCAGCATCCTTGTAGCCCCCTTCAGATACTGGAAGCTGCTCTGAGATCTCTATGCAGCTTCTCTTCTCCAGGCTGAGCAGCCCCAATGTTCTCAGCCTGTCTCCATACGGGAGATGCTCCAGCCCCTGAGCATCCTCAGGGTGGTCTCATTTCTTACTATTTAAAACACCCTACATACAACAACCATATATTTGACCCAATCTCCTTTACCTGGTCAGTGATTTCTAAGAGCAGAATTCCTCAGACCTAGTGCTGGAGGACAGGCCTGATTATAGGCATAAAAGAAGGTAACAGACAACCTTTACATCTCATACTTGTCACTTAAAACATTCTCCCTCCAATATTTATATTTGTTTCACCATGTATTTGCCAAGACAAGCAAGTGAAGAGTGCTCTAAACCCCAGCTCCAAAGCCCTAATCATTACAGGAGTCATCTTGTGAGAGGAACAGCCACTTACTCAGAAGATAATTACATGTTTATCATTAACATAAATCTGCATCTCATTTTCCCCTAACAGTGAGCACCCATTAGCACAGTTCACATGGCTCCCACAACCTGTCCCCCAACCCCAGCAACCAGCCTGAAATGGGAAAAGGAGGGAAGAAACCTGCATTAAGTGAGATTTAAAGGAGGAAACAGATTCAGAGGCTTCCAAAAGCCTTTATGAGCAATATATAAAGGATCAGGAATTTATGCCTTGGATACAGGAACCAAGTGAACATGCAAAGGGATTATTTATAGAAGAAAAAGGCAGTTTGATTTGCAAGGATCCTGTGGTGGGTTTGCTATTATTGCAGATTGTGGGTGGGTGAAGTTCAGCTATTCTGCAGCCCAGTGTTTCCTTAGTCAGCAGTTGAGCCTCAGCCTCATGGCTGGATAATTATAACCTGATCATTGGAAAGACTCTGGAAGACCAGAAATTGCTTATCAATGCTCTGCTAGAAGAGTCATAACCAATTCCTTTATGAGTTTTACCAAACCATTGCACTTTTGATCATCATGTCCTGTTCTTGTGTCCTTTATGTTCCATCACCATCCACCACCAATTTTTACATTTCTCCTGCATTATGCCAGGTTGGATAGGGCTTGGAGCAAGCTGCTCTAGTGGAAGGGGGTTGGAACCGGATGAGCTTTAAGGTCCCTTCCAACACCAACCATGACTTTATGAACTATGGCATGATAAGTTCCTAACCTGATGAGTATCAGAAACTATATATAAGCATGCTTGTATCTCGTTCCTGTGATACCTCTACACTTGTGTCCTGCTCTGTGACAGCCAAGTGCACATTGATCCCTTTACACTCAAGAGGCAAAAAGTTACAATTCTTTCTTAGGAATCAACTTACTGGGATCCTTTCCTCAATATTAAGCTCTTCTTCCTCAGGAGTTTCCAAAGTTGCTCCAACAGGGATGAAGTCATTTTCTGCACTGGTGAAGAAGTGCCTGGAAACCCCTGAAGAGCCCCTTGCAGAGCCCAAGCCCCTGGGCCTACCTTCCCCAGAACTAATGGGAAGATTCAAGCTATCTGAGGAAGTATCACCCAAATTGTCCACACTGACATGGCCATCAGGAATATCTAAGTTGTGAGACTGATTCTGTAGAGCATCACAATTCTTCTGGTCATCAGTTGAAGAGTTACCATCCTCTCTAAGGAGCTGAGCAACTCCTTCACTGGAAGCAAGAACATCTGGGTCTGGGCTTTGTCCTGCACTATTATTATCTTGTGCATCTTCACTGCTGGATCCAGCAACCATGTCAGCTGTAATCTTTTGGATCATGGAGACTCCTAAACTGTTTTTAGACACTCCTGAAACATTACTTTTGTCTTCTAGAGGCTGCACTGCCTCTGTGGAGTCTGCTGGAAGAGGAACTTCATCCAAGGATGCATTCCTACTGGAAACATTTACTGTGTTGTCAGACTGAGACCTCGTAAGAGGGTAAGTAAGGTGTAAGTTTTTAGTGTGGAAATGCAAACTTTCCAAGGAACCCGTCATTCTGGAGGAAGCAGTAACATCATCTTTGGGGTCTCTATCACTTTGTTGTATTGATAACATGTTGTTTGAAGAACTGGAAATTGCACTGAAGGCTCTTCTAGGAGAAATCCCACCTGGAGAAACTTTACATGAAATCACCACATCAGATGCTTCCTCTGGCTTGCTCATGTTCCAAGCCCCTACCTTCTCCATGAAACTAAGTGATGGGAAAGCCTGAATCCTTTCAGTGTGGGGATGTGTCAGGTTTAAGGACTCCAAATGTTCACTGCTTGCTTTCTGAGCGCACTGGAGTGACTGCTGCTTCTCATCAGATGCAGGTGTGACGGCAGAGGAGTTCTCTGAAGTTTCTTCATTTAAGCAGGAAGGAGAAGCCTGAATATCTGATTTGATCATACAGACACCAAGTTCTGCCTTAATTTTTTTCTTTAGAAGCATCCCTGGAGTAGATTGATAGCTTGGATGAGGAAGGTGGACAGAGAATGAGCCATCACTCACAAGGTTAAAGGAAGGGGAAATGCCTGTTACTTTATGGCCCCTTTCTATGGAGAAGTCTGAGATAGTTAATGCACTCCTGCTTCCTCCAGGTTCTACTTCCACTGAGGCATCCTCACTGAATGGGGAAGGAGCTCCTGTGTCAGTCACAACCAGTTGTTTAGGTGTACAACCACTGGTGCTTGTCACAGCAGGGATAAACTCCTCTTTCTCAAACCTCACTCCAGGAGATGGTTGTTTCTGCTGATGATCTAGGAAAGCTCCCTGGAGCTCCTCAGTAACAGCCACTAACTTCAAGCTTTGAGAGTCATTTAAATCCATTCCATGTTCCTTTGACGTTCCCTTGCCTGTTTCAGAAGCCTTTGCAGAACAAACATGTTGAGCATCTGAATTTTTACAACTGTCTTTCCTCAAATCATCAGATAACTTAATAGACAAATTCAGCTCAGGAACCTTCTCCTCTTCGTGCAGCTGCCTCATGCACTCTTCTGAATCACCCTCAGCCCTTTTTACCTCTTCCTTTTGCATCTCTCTCTCATTCTGTTCCAAGTCCTTTGTCAGTGCTGTTTTGCAAGAGGAGCTTTCTGAAGATAAGAACTCATTATTCCTCAGTAAGCCTTTTTCTTTCTCTGCAAGCTCAGAACCAATAGCTTCAACATTGCTGTCATGGGAGAAATGTTCATCTTTTATAGAGATAGTACAGATCTGCTCTGCAAGAGAAGCTGCCATTTGGTGCAGCCTATTTGTCTCTGTTAGCATCACCTTTGAAGTGGAGCTTGCTAAACTGTCACTTGTTTGGGGGATCGATGCCTCACCAGTACCAGGTTTAAAGTCTTCATTTGCCTCCTTGCACACAAGTGGTTGTCCAGAAGAAGAGGTTTGCTGAGATAAACCACCACCAAGACTGGCATCATGAGGCTCCATGTGTTCAAGTGGAAGAGGATGCTGGGATAAAGGAAAGCAGTCACTGGGTGCATTGGAGGGGGACTCTGTGTCCACCAGTGACAGAGCTTCATGGATGTATGATGACTTTAAATGCTCCTCAGACACACCAGAAACATCAGGGACTCCTCTGCAAGAGGTAAGAAAAGGAAGTGAATTTCTGATCATATTTTTCACTTCAACATCCCCATTCTCTGTTTTAATACGAGGCAAAAGTAGAACTTCACTGGAATAACTGGGCTTTAGCAACACACACAGAAACACATCCCCTCAACAGGCTGAAATGGGAAGGAACACAAAGAGAGTCCAAACAATATCCAAAAGCTCTGCCGCCATATGAAACAAAGGTTTGAAAATAACATTACTTTCTACTTAGTATTTTCAACCCATTGAGGACTGAAGTTTAAGAGGATGTTTATTAGTTATATAAACCACAGGAGTTCCTCACACAGATATAAGTTTATGTGTAATTTCTCCTTAATATAAATCCCCTACTTCAGTTTCCTTGTATCAATTATTTCTTTGAAGGATATAAAACAAACCAGACCTTGGATGCACACAGACTGCTCCTATTTTTATTGTGGATTTTGAATTAATGGTTATTTTATATGAAAAGGAACATCAAACACAAACTGATATTTCTCCATGCAAGCAGATCACCAGCTCTGGTGGAACCAAGTTTTGATGCACAAAGTGAAGTCATAGTGCATCACTTCAGGAATCAAATCTATCTCCTGTCACAACCCAAAGTAAAATACAAGGAAGCCTAAACACCAATGACACTGGAAATCTGTGTGTTTATACACATATATTCCTTTCTTCCTCTTTTTAATAAAAGGGAGAGGATTTCTTGCACAAAAAAAATCATTTGTCACACCTTGAAGTGAAGGTTTGGACAAAGACAAAGTCATACAGTCATTTCCTTATGTATTCATATTTCATATAAAAAGATGTATTTTCAACTACACATCACATCAATTACTCTGGTATATAGAAACCACACTATTATTACATATATTTACAGTCATAAATACAAGCTGCATCTGATTTTTGTGTGCAAGATGTGATGAAGTTTATTTCAGAGGCTAAAGAGACGCCTTTGAGGGTGGAGTTCCTCATTCTCCCGTGTTCATCAGGCGCTTTAGAATGACAAGTTCGGGTTTTCCCTTGTTCAGACTCTCTTGAAGGCAAAATAAGATGAGGAGTTGAAGTCTGACAACGCCTCCTCTCTACACAAAGGGTAAGCCACGTTTGTCTTATGTGTAACCATAAAACTGTAATTCTTTATCGAGTGTAGGAAAATTTATGGCCACTGAGGGAAGAAGGTTTGCGTTTGTCATGACACCAGGTACCTTCATCCTACCTTAAGGGAATAAAATCCATTTCTGATTGCTGGAGAAGTGTCACACCTGAAAATCTTTGGCCTTGCGTTAAACACGTCAACCGTGGAAGACAGGGAGAGAACTGAGCGCCTTGAGTATCTGTTCAAAACAAGAACACAGCAATAAAAGCTTGCCAGGCAATCCCTCTTTAAACTGCTCTGCCAACTAATCCAGCCTTCAAAACCCAGATCTGTGCCAACTGCAGGGAAAATGATGTAATCCCATCACTTAAATCCCCTGCTGAGGCATGTTCCCTCCTAGGTTAAATCCAGCTCTCATCAAATTCAGGTTCCTTCCCGTTAATCTCAAACTGACATCTCCAACTCACTCTCTTAAGCTTAAACTTCTCCTTGTGCACATCCCTGTCCTTCTCCACTCACTCCCCTGGGGATTTCCATGCAGACTGTACATCCACAGGCTTCTACCTCATTCACTGCTTTAAAAACCAAGCATCTCCAGTAATGCCTTTCCCAGTCTCCATTTGTCCGCAGGTCCTGATTACAACAAAAGCTGCATCAGGTTTTTTCTTTAGGGTTTCAAGATATAAGTAATAAAACTCAGTCATCACCATTACAATAGTACCATACCAGCAATAAATCTTAGTTTCTATCATATATTCCCTTGTTCCTGGAGGAAGTTGGTACTTTCAGTTCACTGCTGACAAATGGAAGTGTTTTATACCACAAGAATAAAACCATCTATAAACTGGGATCTGATCGGTGTAAATGCCTACATACACATTTGATGGATGCAGAAGAAAATTACCTTCAATACTTCCTAAACTAAGCCTTTTTTAAAGCAAAACCAGCTATTTGTGGTCAAGAATATGACTCTGAGAACCAGAATCTCCATTCATTTAACTTAGGTTCATTAGTTTTCAACCATCTCAGACCAGCCATACTCTGCATCACTTACAGAGCCATAATCACATCAGACAAGACTATTACATACAAAAATCAAGTTTACATCACATCATCTTTATCCTGAGGCTTTCTACAGCCTCTATTACATCACCTGATGAGTGGTACCCAACCATAAGACAAAATATCTGATCCATTCTTAATTTAATAACTCCAATGAACATTTTCTTAATGACTTTAGAACACTGTTGTGAGAGGATAATTATACAGATAGGAATAATCCTACATCATACAGCAAAGCTGGCTCAAAATTTGGATGTCCCCTACTCCCACCTCAGCAGCAGCTAGGAAAATAATAGTAGGACTGCTATAGTTTCAGAGATCCCCTTCTACCCCAGCAGCTGTCTCCACCACATGGTCAACCTAACGCATCCTAGAGGAAGCATCTGTAGTACAGATGGCACAAACACGCTACAGCAACTGAAGTGGGGAGGCTTTGTTTTTCCAGCACCACTTTGAAGGCAAACTCTCCCCCCAGTTTACCAGATAAATGCCCTGCACCAGCCACCACTGCATTGTACTTTCATCTTAACCAGCCCAGAACACCCCTGGGTGCTGGGCTGCACCCCCAGAGTGTGAGCAGCAGCTCAGGGAGGGGATCCTGCCCCTCTGCTATGCTCTGGGGAGACCCCCCCTGCAGCCCTGATCCAGCTCTGGGACAGCAGCACAAGAGGGATGTGGAGCTGCTGGAGTGAGGCCAGAGAAGGCCACAGAGATGCTGCGAGGGCTGGAGCAGCTCTGCTCTGGAGCCAGGCTGAGAGAGCTGGGCTGGGG
>WYDI02002059.1:0-10642 GCA_009867235.2 Psittacus erithacus
TTATCCATCCAAGGAGGTCTCCTGGCCCTCCTGCTGCACTTCCTTCTAGTTGGGATGTAACACTCCTGAGCTTGTAGCAGATGATCACTGAATATCAACCAACAGCCTTGGCCCCCCTTGCCCTCTAGCACTATATACTATGGAACCTTACTAAGCAGGTTCCTGAAGAGGCCAAAGTCTGCTCTCTTGAACTCCAGGACAGTGAGCTTGTTGCACGCTCTTCTCACTGTCCTGAGGATCTCAAACTCAGCCATCTCATGGTCACTGCAACCAAGGCTGCCTTGGAGCGTCACATTTCCAGCCAGCCCTTCCCTGTTGGTGAGCATGAGGTCAAGCATGGCACCTCTCCTTGTAACTCTCTTCCTTTATTTGCAGAAGGAAGTTGTCTTCCACACAATTGAGGAACCTCCTGGATTGCTTGTGCCAGGCCATACCGTCCCTCCAACAGATATCAGGGTGGTTGAAGTCCCCCATGAGAACAAGGGCCTGCAAGCGTGAGGCTGTTCCTATCTGTCTATAGAGCACTTCATCCAGAGTCCTAGGAGCCATCCCTCCATGTTTCTGTGATCCCTGTTATATCATACCCCCTTAGACATGCACACATCTTTAATTTCTCTTGTTTGTTCCCAGTGCTACAGGCATTTGTATACAGGCATCTGAGCCAAGCTCCAAATGAGGCAAGCTAATTGGCTGGAGCGACTAGATCTCTGCATTGCTCCGAGCATTTATTATAGATGCTGGCAACTGACTGGGTGTGTTGGGATGGAATGATGCCCCCCTCCCCCAACACACCTAGTTTAAAGCTTTCTTGACCAGCCTGGCAAGCCACTTACTAAAACTGCTCTTCCTCTTTGTTGTCAGATGAGCTCCACCAGCCCCCAGTAGACCTGGCCTCCTAAATTGGGTCCCATGTTCTAGATACCCAAGCCCCTGATGGGTGGGAAGTGTTAAGACTCCAATACCTATTGCCTGGGAGAAGGGTGTGAGGAACTGAAATGGGACTTTATGGACCATTGTCTCAGAGAGGCATCCTTTGCATCTTAATTTTACTCTTGGGATCATGAAGGAAAAGCGTCTGACACTGGGGTTTCTCCAGTTGGACCCTGACAGGGGGTTAGAATTTCCTTTCTCATGCCAGGTGCTTCTCCCATACCCAAATCTTTCTAGAACAGGTGCTGGACCGATCCAGTAGCAGAGTCAGTGCAGTAAAGGCAGCAAACATGACTTACAAAGCGGACCCCCTCCCTGAAATCTAAGTTTTAACCAGCCCTGAGACTTCCTATGACATTTGAGAATGCTTGTGCTGTCCAGAGCAACATCCCTTAACAGAGTCCCAAACTTGGTACGTTTAGGGTACAGTCACATTGATGTGTCATCCCAGATTATGGAAAAACAGCAGTCATACCAGGTCAGGGCACTGCAAAGGTAACTTTTAACTCTGCTTCCACAGCTTAGCTCCACAGGCGCTATACACAGAATCAGAATCAACTACATTTAAAAAGACCTTTAGATCATCAAGTTCAACCATTACCCCAGGACTGCCAAGTCCACCACTAAATCATGTCACTGAGATTTCTGAACACTTCCAGGTATGGTGATTCCACCACTGCCCTGGCCAGCCTTTTCCAATGCCTGAGCACCCTCACTAAAGAAATTTCTCATAATATCCGGTATGGTGTAAACCTCCCCTGGTGCAGCTTGAGGCTATTTCCTGGGAACTTAGGAGAAGAGACAGACCCCCACCTCACTACAACCTCCTTTCAGGTAGTTGAAGAATGGGATAAGGCTCGCCCTGAGCATTCTCTTCTCCAGACTAAATCCCTCCAGGTCCCTCAGCTGTTCCTCATGAACAATGGGGTTGACTGAAGAATGGGATTGTTAATGAGTAATTTCAAGAACATTAGGCTTTGTTAGCAACTACAGAGATAAGGAAATGGCTAATATAAGCATTAGGCAAGAATTGGCCCAACGGCAAAGGTGGTCACTGACATGACAACGATCCTAAAACGAAGTGATGAAGGCCCCTCTCCTTCCCCCCCCAACCCCTCCCTCTCGCTTGGAGGAATGGGGAGCAGAATCTAAAGAGTGTAACTCCCAAGGGCTGAGATAAGAACAGTTCAGTAACTAAGGTACAACACAAACCACTGCTGCTACCATCAATAATACAAATGATAGGGGAAATAACACAGGAAGAGAATACAACCACTCATTACCTGCCGACTGATACCCAGCCCGACCTGAGCAGTGATCTAGCCCTTCTGGGTAACTGCCCCCAGTTTATATACTGGGCATGAGGTGCTGTGGTATGGAATACCTCTTTGGTCAGTATGGGTCAGGTGTCCTGTCTGTGCTTCCTCCTGGCTTCCCCTCCTCCCTGGCAGAGCATGAGACTCAGAAAGTCTAAACTAACTAAAAACATCGGTGTTTTCAGCGCTGGTCCCAGGCTGAAAGTAAAAAACACAGCACTGCACCAGCTACTGAGAAAAATGACTGCTACTGCTGAACCCAGGACAGTAACTCAATGAATATGTATGTAATCTAATGAATGTGTATGTTTAGGGACAATACGATCACAGCCTGGTTGATGCTTGAGACACTATGGGAGGAGCTATCCCCCGTGTCTCCCGACGCTGCAATAAAGAATACCTGCTTGTCAACTTAAACTTGTTGGCGAGTTTCCGGAGATTTCACCGAACCACCCGTCACACTTGTGTTCCAGACCCTTCACCAGCTCTGTTGCCTTTCTCTGGACCAGTTCCAGCACCTCAATGGCTCTTTTGTAGTGACAGGCGCAGAACTGAACATGTCTGCCTTTGAAGGCCTGCCCCCTAAGTGGTTTTGGCTACCTCACTATACTTAAAATCAGCGCATGTTCGAGTAAGTTTAATATATGCAGTTTCGCTAAAATACCACAGTATGCCCGCGGTTTGAAGTATCCCTGGCTGGGCTGTCACAGTGTGCCCCGCCAGAACGGCAGCGACGGCCAGGCATACAACAGGCTACACAAAGCTGATGGGAGCCGTTTCCCGCCCCTCTCCTCGCGGCCGTTCCGTGCATTCGAGGCCCGTCACAACAGACCGGGCTGGCCCACAGGGATGGCGCCAAGACACGGGACCCCTCCACGAGTCAGCGCAGCCACGAAGCGGCAGCGAGATCCCGGCTCTCCTTTCAGCACCACCCCGCCACTATTCCCACCGGCGGAAGTAGCTGCGGCGCAATAGAATGACGTCATGCGCGCAGTGTCTGCCGGGATTTGGCGGGCGGCAGAGCAGCGGGCGGGCCGCTAGCGCGTTGTCGGTGTGCGCGGAACCCGGGCCCCGGCCTCGGCGTTGCTGCTGCTGCTGCTGCTGCTGCTGCTGCTGCTGCCGCCGCCGCCGCCGCCATCGTCATGCCCACAGCCATGATCCCCGCGGCGCCCACCGCTCAGGAGGCCCTGGAGATCGCGGGCCGCATCATCGATCGGCAGATCCAGGATGATCGCTGTTACCCGGACCTGTCTGAACTGTTGGCTGTGCCGGCGCCTGGTGAGGAGCGCTCGGCGGCCCGTTGTCTCTGGTACTCGGCGCCTGAGCCTTCCCGGATGCCGGGCCGCGTCGCTGTCTCCTGTAGAGTGGCCTTGACCGACGTTGCCCGGCCGGCCACGCGACATCCCTCCGTCTCCTGCGGCGCTACCGACCGCCCTGGCAGAACCCGGGGCCAGCAGCCGCGGGCTCTGCGTTCTCCGGGAGCGCGTCGGGACTGAGCCCGCGGCTCCTGAGGCTTGAAGGGTGGAGGGAAGGGAGCGTGTAGTGAGCGCTTTGGTGCCGGGTGGAAGGGGTGGGTGTGAGATCAGACCGTGGTAGGGTGTGCGCTGCAGAAGCAGTGTGCCTGGGTTGGCTCCGCAGTTCCATTTCCCTCCAGAAAGTGAATAAAATAGCCCTTATTTTCTTTCATGTCTGTTCTGAAGACTATGCAGAATGTTCTTAGAGTCACTAAATGCCCAACATCATCCCTAAATTACAAGCAGCCTCAAAAACTCTTAAGCCTCTTTAACTGGCTTTAATTTTTCTATAGCTGTATGTCACACGTAGTTACAGTGTAAAGTATATCTCTTCTCAAACACTGTTTTTGTTTTCCTTAAAACATGCCAATATTTTCTACTTCATTGGTGCCTGCTGTCTGTCAAAGTGGGCTGTGAGGAGCTGCGGTGTGTGAGCCAATGAGTACAGATGTGGGAATGCCAGGTTGCAACAAAGTATCTGTTAGTATACAATGTGATGGGAATGGCCAAAGAGTAACTGCCCTAGCAGCCTCATGGATACACATCAAATAAAATAATGGGCGTATATGGGTATTTTAGGTTGTACTGGGTGTACAGATTAGCTCTTACGTGAAGGAATTTGCCTTGTTGATATGCATATTTAATGTCTGGCCATATGAATGCCTTGGGCAACATAGTTTAGTTTGAGGCATCCCTGCCATGGCAGGGGGGTTGCAACTAGGTCATCTTAAGGTCCTTTCTAACCCTAACCATTTTATGATTCACAGTAAAAAGAGGGTAAAGAGTAGGCTGGCATCCAAATGAGTTACTGTAAGAGTTTGTTTGCAAATCTGTTTGCTCATGTCTGATTTGAGATACAGGTTTATTGTTGAGGGCCCTGCTACAGGAACCTTGGTTCACACATATCTTGTGAACAGTGGTATTTATATGCTTAAAGTCTCTTCAGATCAAGGTTTTTCTCCTTTTTTTTTTTTTAATAATAATAGTCTGAAGGCCTGTCCTATTTACTTGGAGTAAATTGAGAAATATGATTAGTCTAATTTGGATTTCACAGGTTGGGGAGCAATTGAGTTAAGACAGAGAATATGACCTTTTTTTTGGTGGTGGTGGGGGAGGAATTTCTCATTCTTTATAAGAAGCCTAATCTTTTTTGTTGTTATTACTTGCAGGTAGCCCTACTGTTTCTGGTATGTCAGATATGGATTATCCTTTGCAAGGACCAGGTTTGCTGTCAATACCTAATCTTCCAGAAATCAGCTCAGTCCGCAGAGTCCCACTTCCTCCAGAGCTAGTGGAGCAGTTTGGACGTATCCTTGTGAAAAAGAATGTGTTAGATTGCCTAAGTGATAATGTTAGAATCAAACTTTTTTTTTTCCCCCAGAATTTTCTTTCATGGTATTTCTGTCGGAATCCCATAATGAACTTTGATATTGTTCACTTTCCCTTTTTAACACTCTAAAGTGGTAACAAAATCCATTTTTGTAGACCTGCTGGTGGAACTAGTTTCTGTATGAAGAACTTCTAATGTTTATGGCAAACAGTTTATGTACTACTGTGTATAAAGTAATACTATTTCTTTTCTAAATGCTCTAAAGGGGATTTTGCCTTTGCTAGCCAAAATACATTTAGTCCTTACATCAGGAGAACTTCAGATATGCAGTGCAATTGCATGATGGGAGTATTTCCAGAAATCAGTAGAGCTTGGCTGACTATTGACAGTGACATCTTTATGTGGAACTATGAAGACGGGTATGTAAAGAACGCATTCTTGGTGGGCATATCGTATTACTGGTATTATCAGGACTTAAGTGACTGCAGTAATGAGAGATTGTTTACTGGTAGCTCAGAGATGTGGCAGTCAGTTTATCTGATCTTGATTTCTTTCAAGTTTTACTCAAAGTTTTTTGAATAGTAAGAGTTTAAGGATTTTTAAGAGTGCTGCCGAATCATCTTGAGGTGAAAGAAAGGGATTTGCTTAGGGTTAGACGTAGCTAACCCTAAACTTACTGCTTTATTTATGCTGCGAATTTGCTTATTAAAAAAAAAAAAAAAAAAGGTAGAAAAAAATTACACTATTTGCCTAAATTTTCCAAGTAGATTTAATAAGTACTGTGATGCATGTACAGTTGCTGACAGTTTCCACAATGGTAAGTAGTACAGCATTAGTACTTAGAAGTATTGTGGTTAAAACTCTCCTGCTTAGCTTATTTTAAGGATGTAAAAAACTGAAAATAACTTGATTATATTTTCAAATGGCAGTGATATGTTTATAATTTGCAGGTTTGCTTCTTTATTTGCCTATGTAGTAAGAATTGCTTTCTTCATATTGTTGCATTTCCTGAAAAGATGGAAGTTCAGATTGTGGCTCACATAGCTCCTATCCATACATTTACATTGTATCACAGTGTATTAAATACATTCCCCAAATAAAACAACACTGCATGCTGTTACTCATAAGGTGCTGGGAAGTAGGTTAGGAATTCTCATTTAGGTAATTTTAGTAGGGGAGAATCTTGTATCTCCGTCTTGATGTGAATCCGTATAGCAGATGGCGCACTGTGTAATTCAGAGTATGAATTAACAAAATCAAAAAATCCAGAACAATGCTGCTGGGTGTCAGGTTTTATACTCAGCTGTAGGCACTCCAAGCAGCTCAAATGATTTTACCTGTATAGTTTTGTTGTGAAACTTCTCTGTCATTCTATTCTGCTAGACCTCCTATCACTTAAAGCAAAAGATGTAGATGGCTTCAGAGTGTTGGAATAATTATTGTTTAAATATACAGCATCTGATTTCATTTACTTTATATGATACTATACAACAAGTTTTGTGCAAGTTTGTTTGCTTTTCTTGTTTGTTGACAGGGGAGATCTGGCTTATTTTGATGGACTTAGTGAAACGATTCTTGCAGTGGGTCTTGTAAAGCCAAAGGGAGGTAAGAAGTACATGACAGTGACTAGAATGATGCAGTTACTGAACCTCCTATATATGCTTTTTATATATATCCATATTTAAAAATCTGGTTTGTGTGTATATATGTAAACTTATCATACATGGGTTTGTTTTCGGTTTAGAAACATGAAATTAATTACAAGCCAAAAATAATACATGGTTTATCAATCATTTATGATGATAACTTGCATTTTTTCCACATCATACTCCTAATATTGTGTTTAAAAATTTACACATTCAAGTGATAATTTCCATGAGATCCTCTTTTCTAGGTGTCCCAGTTCTTTGGGTAGCTAATGCCCAGATAACATTGAAGTCACAGCTGAATTGGCAATAGGACTGAGTTTAAAAGAAGTGTGTTTATTAGAAAAACATGATTTTAAAGATCCTTTATTTCATGAACTGGAAGCTGAAGCAACGACTGAAACTCCTTCCTGATTCTAGAGTTTCACAGATCGTTCTGTCTTGAATATGTTGTATTTCCTCTAATCAGTTTGTGTGTCTTTCTTGTGGACACATTGGATATGACATTTGGTCTGAGAGGCTGACTGCAAACCAATATTTTGTTTTCTCTTCTTTAGGTATCTTCCAACCACATGTACGACATTTACTTGTTCTGGCTACCCCTGTGGATATTGTGATTTTAGGGCTCAGTTGTGCTAACATACAAGGAGGTAATTCTCTATTCTCCCTGTTATTTTCCCTTCTCAACGACCAATGCAGTTGTGCATTAACAAATATACATGTTTTTTTTATTAGTAACCATTTAAAAATAATAATGATAAAAAAAAATGCCCATGTGTGAAGCACTTTAATAATTTTTAAATCATATTATGGTAGTTTTTTATGGGACGTGCACTTGCTGAAACCTGGGCTGTCATAGGAGCATTGAATTGCATTATTCACCTGTTTAACATAAAAAGAGCCTTTAGAAACAGGTATTCCTGTTAATTAAACAGCATGTTGGAGAGAAAGAGAAGACATGGAGCATGAATCTTTGAGCTGGTGAATGCAGTTCAGTAAGCTGGTTGGCGTTTGTATTCCAACCACAGAACTGAGAAACCGATAAGACTTTTTTTTATGCCATATTTATTAATAGAGAAAATACAAAATTGTTTGGAGAAAGTAAGAGGATTACAATCTTTCTCTCTATTTTTATACTATCTTGATGTGAAAGACAAAAAGTAGAAATCTATGGTATGGGCTTGTGATTTAGAGGGCATGACAACGTACAGAAATTAAAAACATTGCATTTCCTTATTTGGAAACTTATAAGGAGAATTTACTGTAATTTTTTTTTTTTTTTAACCAGATTTGTTACTCTGCAGTTCACTTTGGCAAACAGCTGTTCCACAACATGTTTCGTATTTATGAAAATCACTCTTTTCTGTTTTCTGAAACGTTTCTTATCACAGACCCATAATATTTATTACAGCAACTTAGAATCTTAAAGAGGATTTCTTTATTTATTTAAGGTGCTGGATCACTCAATGACAGTATGTCTGGTGGAATGCAGCTGCTACCAGATCCTCTCTATTCACTCCCAACTGACAATACTTGCGTTATGGCAATAACGTCCAGTGATAATGGTCGTATCTTTTTGGCTGGAAAAGATGGCTGCTTATATGAAGTAGCATATCAGGTGACTATATTTTTCATTATTTCATGGTTGTGGCATCTAAGCAGTAAAAGTTCTAAAACATGTCAGGTTTGCCATCTTTTTTCATACATAATTGTGCATGTCTTGGTTGCACAACAGTTCTGACAACTTAGTATAGATGCATTTTCGTTGGAGGAGTAGTAGTTACATGAGGAATAGCAGCGTAGCTTTGGTCAACCTCAAAAATAAAATTAAAATTGTGGCATCCTGCACCCTTTTTCATGTAAAATTTTCTTTTTGATGGTCACCTTTAATGATCACCTATTTCTTTCACTTGGATAGTACATACTTTTTCAATTAAGTCAGTGGTGTGCAGTTGGTTTTTTCTTGCTTTCATACTTGTCCTGTTAGTAACTTATATTAATATAGCTACTAGTTTTTTTGTGGGGGAGGCTGTGTGTGTTTGTTAGTTTGTTTTTCGTTCAACACAATACTTGTTTTAAATTGTAGGCTGAAGCAGGCTGGTTTAGCCAACGCTGTAGAAAAATTAATCATTCAAAGAGTGCGCTGTCTTTCCTTATTCCTTCATTGCTACAGTTCACATTCTCAGAGGATGGTAAGTACTGATATTAAAGACATAGCTAACAATTTTATGTAACCTTTTAAAATAATAGTAGCACGAAGTCAGACTGAATAGTTTCCTCATTCAAAGCATTTAGTTACTGTCAATGACACTTGCAGTGGTTGATGGTTATAAAAATCAGGTTACCTGTGTGTCTAGTTCCAGATATAGATACAAAAGCCTGGAAAGTTTGACATTTATAACTAAAGTTAGTGTTCTCTAGTACAAAACTAGTATGTGCTTAGTGGAATCACTGCAAACTGTAGAATCTGTAATGATTTTATTCTGTTTCACTGTTCAGTGAAAAATTAATGTGAAAATATAAAATTTTTGATTTTTTTTTTTCTTTTAGTTTACTAATGATTTTTGAAATTGATTACTGTTTTAAATCACTTCTGGTGGAATTCCTGTATGCGACCTCTGAAGTTTTTGTTAACTTCTGATTAATTATTTTATTTTCTGTCTTAAACTTGTTTTCACCAAATTCTGTGTTGATTTGCTGGTTCTCCCCTTTTTCGGCCCCCTCACCAGATCCTGTAGTTCAAATCGCCATTGACAACTCTCGAAATATCTTATATACCCGCTCAGAAAAAGGAGTGCTGCAGGTATGTGACTCTTCTAATGAGTGTTGGCTATGTTAATAATGTGAATGCTTACAAGATTTCCTCAATACTTGGGAATTCCATGTAGGTATGTCAGGATAATAATCCAGTTTATCTTTCTGTAAAAAGTTTGTGCTGAAGATCTAAAATACTTCATTCTGAGGAAAGAGTGGCCTTTTGGTCTTCCCTTCAATTTTATGGTAACATGAGGATGAAATAAAAGTAGAGTTTGAACTGCTGTTTGATTGGCGAGGCTGTATCAATTAATTCACCTGTAAATCACTAAGCTGTATTATTGAATTGCAGGTTTATGATCTGGGACAAGATGGTGAAGGAATGACCAGGGTTACTTCTCTTTCACAAAATGCTATAGTGTCTGCTGCTGGGACCATTGCCAGGTATGTTTATGACAGTTGTAAGGTTGGAGGTTCTCTTTAAGGCCAATAGTTTCATGCTGTATTTTTGAAGACTTTTGTTTGCTTATTTCTTTGCATGGAGAGTATATTGGTTTTTTTTGTGCTTTGGTTTTGTTTTTTAGAACAATAGATCGTTCTGTATTTAAGCCTATTGTTCAAATAGCAGCAATTGAAAATTCTGAATCCATAGACTGTCAACTACTAGCAGTTACACATGCAGGTAAGAAAAAAAAATGCTAGTTGCCCCCCTTTTAAACTGATAAACGGTATTTGCATGGTTTAGCAAAATTGTGACCTGTTTTTCTTTTGTTCAGGTGTACGACTGTACTTTAGTACTTCACAGTTTAAACATCCAACAGCTCGTCCCTCCATGTTAACCTTGGTTCACATCCGTCTGCCACCTGGATTTTCAGCTTCTTCTAATGTGGAGAAGCCCTCAAAGGTTCACAGAGCTCTTTATAGCAAAGGTAAGTAGAGTGACACAGCTCAGGTGAGACTGACTTTGTGTGTGTGTGTGTCACAGTTACTATCACACTGATTTTACATTAATGGGAGATTTTTTGAAGCGGAAGGTTATCATGCAAAGAACTCTTTTCGTGTGTTATTCAACCTTTTTGTCCTGGGTTCAGCAGCAGCAGTCATTTTTCTCCTTCTTAGTAGCTGGTGCAGTGCTGTGTTTCTGGTTTTGGT
>WYDI02002061.1:0-34790 GCA_009867235.2 Psittacus erithacus
AGTATCTGAAGGGGGGCTATAGGGATGCTGGGGAGGGACTCTTCATTAGGGACTGTAGTGATAGGACAAGGGGCAACAGGCCAAAACTTAAACAGGAGAAGTTTAGATTGGATGTAAGGAGGAAGTTCTTTACTGTGAGGGTGGTGAGGCACTAGAATGGGTTGCCCAGGGAAGCTGTGAATGCTCCATCCCTGGTGGTGTTCAAGGCCAGGCTGGACAGGGGTGACATGGTTTAGTGTGAGATGTTCCTGCCTATGGCAGTGGGGGGGTGGAACTAGATGATCTTAAGGTCCTTTCCAACCCTAACTATTCTATGATTCTATGATTCCTCCTTCACTGAAAGGATGCCCATGTAAAAGATGCAGCTACACTGACAACAGTTCTGACAACACGGGTCAATTTCAGTCCTCTGCTTTAGACTGGATTCAATCCTTTTTATTTTTTATTTTTTTAACAAATCAGAAGATGAGCTAAATTAGAAAAGCCTTATCAGCATACCCAGATTTATGTATCTGCCTTTCAGAATTATGAAGCCCATTTTCTATGGAAGTTAACGTGCATCTGCCAAATGGCTAGAGATGAAGTTCAACATCTTCTGTTGCTTTTGTTCTCTGTTTATTCTTTAGGATAAAAAAAAAAAAAACAAAAACAAACCCAAAACAACAACAACACAAGACCCCACATGTCCCTTGATACTCTGCTTTCAAGATACAGTAGGTAAATAATTAAGGCTCAATATACTATCAAAATACTTATCAAGAAACCTTGCCTTAGCTAAAGCTAAGCACATACTACAAAGCTCTGTGCATGCTGACAGCTTGATCTGTGTGTGGCATGAGAAACATCTCTTTAAGCATGGCAACTCCAACAAATTAACCAAGTAGCTACATCACAAGCCAAAGGCAAGTTTTTCTTGTGTCTTTCCTACAGATTATTTACACATATTGGCAAGAGAAAGTGTTACTGTTCCTCCTTACTAGAGCACTTCTGCTGTGCACCTATATATACACCTAGATAAACTTGTACAGGAAGCACAGGCTAACCTAAATATGTTACAAACCAAGTGCTGTAAATACAATAATAGACTTTTTTTTTGCAAAATGAAGCAATTAATGCATTGATCTTAAGACAGTGAGGTCCTTCAGTCAAATATATGGTTACTTTGAAATAGAAGAAATACATTAAGTCCTAACCTGTATCAAGGTTTACATTGTGCGAAAATCGTTGGCCTCTCAAACAAAATGAAGCTGTTCCCGCACTGCCGCCTTAGCTGAAGATTCAAAAAGGTTAAGTAATTTTTCTTTCACCAAGAATAACTTAAACAATTACCCCTACAAATACAATTTAAGTCTACAGTCATAATTTTGATGTCTACGTTAAAATTTACAAACACCAAAACCTAGGAATATTAAAGTCACATGCTCACAAAATATTAATTTTAAAACAATCTGTAGCTGTTTATGTGATTCAAGAGGACAATCTAAAAAGCTTTGATTTTGTAAGCAGAGAAAGTTTGATGTGCTAGCCTAAGCAAGCACTGCAGCAAAAAAACCCCTGGTAACCTAGCCACTTCTGGTTTTACTATGAAAAGCCACTTGATATATCTGAGCATGATGAGCTATGTCTTATATCCCAACTAAAAATTGAGTAAAGCTGCCATTTCACCTGGGAATCAACAGTACATTCATTAGAGAGATACTTAATAGAACCCACTTCTCTCAGTCACCCAATACAGGGTGATGCCACATTCTCCAGGCACTACTTGTGCTTTTGATGTACCTTCACATAAAGTGCTGTAACTCCCATCTCTGATGCTATAAGCTACTGAAAACGTAGCCCACATTATTTTCAAATACGCATCAGTTAAAATTATCACGATCGTACTTAGAAGGTATATATAATGTTGATTGTGCACTACAATTTTACTGTTAATCAAGACAGTGTCAGACATATAAAACTACAATGAACAATATACAGCTTTTCCCTTTGATGTGTCTATAATCTGTAACAAACTAATTCATTAGCATTTAGTTAGAATGTTATATAATGGTTGAGGTATTTGTAATAAAACCAGCATTTATGTTAGCCTGTCCTTCACAGACATAAAAGCTGTCTTCATCTGATTTTTATTAGGGCTTCATCTTCCACTGCTCTTTATGCATTTTTTAAGACTTCTGTGCAATCAGTTTTCATGTCACCAACACACAGAGTATTATTTCCGCCCATCTCCTCACACAAATCTCAGCTTTAATTTTTACACCTGCTTTCACCCATGAGAAGTTTCTATGAGGTTTTGTGAAATCCAGACACAAAAAAACCAAGGGCATAAAGCAGAACAATGAAAAAATTTCCTACAGAAGATGAACAACTGGTTCTACCAGTAGAGCACTACAGGTAGTCCCATCATTACAAGCCCAACATCCATCCCCAACTAGTGGAAAGGTGGTGCATTTTCAGGGTGGAGGTGTTTTGTGGTTGTTTTTTGGGGGTTTTTGGTTTGTTTTTTCTTTTTAACTCAAACCCTCCACTACTGTACAGAGCCTCTGAAGATATCCCACTCTTCCTTCAACAGAAGGAAGAGGAATGTTTCTTCATTCACATCTCCAATACGCTAAACAAGGGTTTATTCTTTGCAAGGGCTCACTATAAAGGGTTTAGTCCTTATGTAAGCACTACCCTTTTTCTTTTTATCTCCGCATCTAAGCCTCTTATGCACAACACCCTTATATGGTATTTAGACCACATTTTCCACCCTCTCCCTGCTTTCACGTCATTCCCGTTAGCCTGGAAAATATTCTGGAGCAAAAGGCTTGCACTTTCAGTAACCTAGGACAGCTGGCTGAAGTCAACCTCATACAACATACCCACTGCTTTGACTTTTGATTCTTTCTCTTATTGACATATAGCATTAAGTCAGCCAGAACAAAACCTACATGACAGCTCTCTTCAGAACTGTATCATCTTTTCCTTGATTATTGTGGCCCACTTCACCTTCCCTAGTAGACTTCAGGATGTGGGGAAACAGGACCTACAGAAGATGCATACCAGAAATCTGTACCATTGAACAAAGACTCCAACAACTAAGTTAAAACTGTAGAGTGATGCAACTATTCTGCACTACAGAAAGCTAGGATTCCTGTTATGAAGTCTAAATGACAGTAAAGATATCATAAATTGCTACTAAACTGCAAAGAGACAAAATATTTATATTACTAAGACTCACAGAAGACACTTCGCATTTATTTATACATATTTTATAAGCTATTATTTATCAAAGCAATAAAATTTTTGCAGGAAACACATTCACTAAGCAGAGCTCTAGGTAACAAACACACACAGAGGCCATAATCCTAGTCTCCACACACAAGCACTGGCCTAAGTTCTCACTTCAGTTTAAACAGCCACCTCTTAAGCATACATCTCCACCAAAGCAGTTGTACTCCTCACACACTGAGCACAATGTTCTGAGGGACAAACTGCCTTTTCATTGAACATTCACCAAGTTCAGAGAAGTCCCAGAACTTTGAGATTCCTTAGTCCCAAAACAACTGTAGCACCACTGCACTAAACCACTCCAAAATTACTGCTGAAGAAAAAGGCTCTAAACTATGCAATTCTGAGAAAATTGAGTTATTCACCTCCTGGCAGTCAGTATTAAATGGTAATCTTTTTGTTTCTCACTGATGGACAAATGAGATCATGTCCTGTTTCCTCCCCCCTTCAAAAGCAGTTTCTTGTCTGAGCAGAGCTCTGAAGACCAGACAATGGGTAGGCCTGATGCCTCACTGCAATATAAATAAAGCTATTAAAAATTTGAATCCTGTTTCTTCTGTTGGAAATTACGCTAATTTCTAATAATATACTCATCTGACCCCTGAAATCAAAAAAACAACTGAGAAAAATGGTCCTTCCTTAATGACCCAGTCCAAAAGCTTTCACAAAGGAATAAGCTTACAAAACACGTGTGAGAAGCAAAAAAGGGAAGAAACAGAAAAAACCCAAAGTGTTCTGTTCGATGCACCCTTCCCCATAAAGAAGGCCTGAACTGGAAAAGTATCTGGGCCACCTTTAGCCCCAAGATTTTCAATCTCTGCGTTTCTCTGTGATGGCTACTATTATGCTCACTGCAGACTAGCTGCCTGAATTTTAGCCGTGTCATCTAACCATGCTCTCACCATCCTTCAAGAACTAACAATAAGAACACCCCCTGACCCTGCTCACTCTGCCCCTACAAATATCGTCCCTAAGAGCAGAAACAGTACCTTCCTTAACGGTGCTTTACTCGGTCCCACATCAAAACACTCAGGAATAGTACATCTCAAGAACTGCGGATGAACATTTCAGAGTTAGAAAACCAAAGCTCTGTGCGCTGCATGTGCCCGCAGCACCCCAAAGAAAAGGCTCCCCTCGCCCTACGTTTCTGGAGGAAGAATCACAGCCGAAAATCGTGAGGGCAAACGCACGAAGGGGACGGCACATGTCCCATGTAATCTCCCCACAGAGAGACCTAGACCATGAAAAAAAAAAGGGGAGAGGGGGGAGGGGGGAGGAGAAGCATCACGACACGGACGAAAGGAGAGAGAGGGGGAGAAAAAACCACCACATACGTAAGAGCTGCCCTCAGCTGCCCCGGCCACGGCAACCCCCTTTCGCCGCCCGCGGAGGAGGCCCGGCGCGGGCGCGGCCGGCCCCGGGCGGCGATGCGGTGCGGCGCGGCCCAGCGGCGCGAAGCAGCCCGGCCTGCGTTCCCGCCGCGGGCCCAGCCCTGCACCGCCTCTCTCCGCCCAACAGCGGAGGGCAGCGGGATGCCGACCCCATGGTGTATTCCCTTCCCCGCCGGCCGAGGCCCAGCGCCGCCACCAGGCCGGGCGGAAGCCGCCCCCGCCCGGGGCCATGCGGCGCAGGCCGCTCTCCTGCTCCTCCCAGCGCCGGTCGGCGCGGCGGACCCACAGGGCGCTGCGGATGGCGGAGGCGACGCCGCTTTACCTGGCGCGCAGCGCGGCGGGCCGGCGCTCCGGCCTCCCCGGAGGCTCCCGGACTCGGCGAGGCCGCTACCGCTCCCGGCGCCGCGACGCCGCGCCTCAGCCGCTTCCACACAGGGACCAAGATGGCGGGCGGCCAAGCCGGCGCCAACGACGTCTGACCTCACCGCGCCGCGCGAGCGCGCGCACCAGCTCGCCGGCTCCGCCCCCGCGCCGCCGCTCACGTAGCCACGCCGTGCCGCAGTCCGGCGGGCTCAGCGTCCGGCGCGCCCCCTGGTGGCGTGAGGTGGCTGGCGGGGCCGCTCCCTGGCTCCCATCCGCCGTGTCACAGCGCGCGTGGGGACCGGCAGCCCCGTCGGGGGGCACGGCTGGGGACAGCCTCTCCCGGAAGGAAGCCCGGGTGCAAGTACACAGCGCCCGCCCTCTGGGTTTGCAGCAAAATCCCCCGGTGAAGGCGCCCGCGGGTGCAGGGGCAGGCTCTGCCTTCTCCTTGTGGGCTTCAGGTTTCCCAGGCAATGGTGGGCCCTCTTGACCACCTGGACTTGTCACTGTATATACAATTTTTAGGATGGGGCTGTGCCCGCCACAATGACTAGGGGTACTGGGTCCACCTGACCCCTCCACTGATAATAAACCGTTAATAAAACAGCGAGAGAATACCAAATCCATGAGGTTTATTTATGGCTACCAGCTTCACCTCCCAAACACGTACATCAGACACATAAAAAGACGCATACAAAGATCTCCACATCTAGTGTTTCAGAAAAATCTCATCTCAAGGTGTTGTGGGTTTTGATGAAATATCATAAAGGAAGCACTGGATGAGCAAGGAGAAGGGAATGCTGGCCCCATGAACACCAGCCTGCCCCAAAATGCTTCTTCCCAGAAGCCCTCTGGAGATCCAGCCTGGTGCTGATGCAATGCGGGCACAGATTGCGGCACGTTTGGGGTAAATGCTCTGTACGGCCCTTGGTGCGTGTGAAACATTGTCAGGAGGAGGCCGGACATCAAAGAGCACTGGGGTCTGAGCTCCTGCTGATGCTGGGTCAGCTCCAGCCACATTGACAGCATCCAGCAGCAGCACAGATTAGCACCATCCCCAGCTCACCCAGGACCGGGTCACACCAGGTTTCTTCTACAGCTGGGGACCTGCCTGGGGGCTCCAGCCCAGCCGAAGGTACTTAGAAAAGAGGAAACCTGCTGTGAGAGCTGCTGGCAGGACTAGGAGGCACATCCAGCGCCAGCTGTTGGAGCTGTCGGAGGAGTCATCCACCACCCGAGTTCTCAAGGGCTTCAGCGTCCGCTGCCATTGAGTTAGGATAGCGTGTCTGGCCCCTCTCCACTTCCCCCGTCCCATCAGTCGGTACTGGTAGGGTGAGCAGGGGCCAAAGAAAATGGCCAGGGCCAGCCAGGGGTCTGTCAGTAGCAGCTTCAGCACGCTGGGCTTTATGCCAGCACATGAAGCAATCTCATCAATGTAGCTGATAAAACTCATCTTCAAGTTCTTCCTTTCAGATGGATTACTTCAATTGGACATAAAAGAAACAAAATCAAATAGCATCATCCCATCTCAGTTCCCAGTTCCATGGAAAGCAAAAGCTCTGGGCTCAGACACTGGCCAAGCCCTGGTGTCCAGGGCCGAGCTTCCTTAGCCCCAAATAAACCTAAAAGCACTGAAAGAACCTCTATGGGGTTGGTCCTCAGGAGTTACCTGGAGCAAGGAATAAGCAGAAGCTTGCTCTTTCTCTGCAACCTAATTGTGGTCTCAAAAAACTGTTCTCACATAATACTGCCATCATTGTAATGCCACAAATGCCCATGCTATGTCCTTCACCAAGGTTCACAGGTGCGAATTTGGCCAGTTTTGAAAGGCAGAGGAGTAGACATTCACAGGTAAGGCTGACAAGGGGACTGGGAGAATCTGGGAGATGCAGAAAGCTTCCCATGCTGGGAGGGACGTCCAGGATTTTTCTGCTTGAGGCCTCATCTCCCTTGCAGGAGGGAGGACATGTGCTGAATCTACTTCAGCAAATCTGAGACAGCCTCGACAGTGCCTCTGTTGCACCTCAGACTCTTGTACTTCTGCGTAACAGCATTGTGTCTGCAATCGCCAGGGCTCCTGGTGACAATCCCCTTGGCTCTGTTTTGTCACAGATTTTCATTAGTGTCCTATGAGCCAGCTCTGCCTTGCTGGCAAACCTAACCCAGCCTGCACCTCACCTGACCTGAGGTCCCCTCCTTGCTCCTGAAAGCTGCTGCAAGGCAGCATGTCTACCATCACCTTTCCCACAACCTCAAGCACGCCTCCACCTCCTGTAAAATCCAAGTGCTGACAGGGCAGGATGGTAGCTTATATGTACACGATGGATGAACAAGTTCCAGCCTTGTCTAACACTCTTCTCGACCTGTCAAAAACTGCCACCAAAGTGTCCTCCACCAGCATAGCCTGACTCTAATGGGATTTCTAGACAGGGCTTGGCGCGGGCCCCAGTGCTCCCTGCTGGCTGGATTTGCGAGGGAGAAGCCACAAGATGGCACCCTTGGTCTGAAGGAAGCCAAATCTCCATCTTGACATGATGAGAATAAGGGCATGGCTTGGAGACCTAGCGGAAGGGACCTGTAGGTCCTGGGTCTTGCCATAAGCTGCTCCAGAGCACTGTGCCCTTGGTCATCCATAAGGGAACCACAAAATTATCTCCCGACCTCGCTAGAGTGGTGAGGGAATGAATGCATCCAAGAAGTACTGGGTGACCGAGGGGTGGCCTTCACATGACTGCATTGGGTTCCCCCTTTCCTTGGGTTAACCCTGGCACATGGTGCCCATTGCACCCCAAGTGCAGGAGTATCACACACCTTTCAACCGGAGGCTTCTTCTTTAAAACATCAGCCATCATCTTGCTGGTGGGAGGGAGCTTGTTCCAGCCTGAGAAGAACAGAGAAACCAGAGACCTACAGCAGCACTTAAAACTGAAAAGTTCACCTCCTTCATATGTTCCTAGCCCCTTTACTGAGTGTTCAGTCTCAGTAACTAGCTTGATGGTTACAGCAGTGTGTGTGGAGCAGCAGGAATGTGGGGATGCACTTTGGGGGGGCAGATGCTACAGTGCTACTAATGCCCATGGCTACCATGGGCACTGTGACAGGAGCCAAAATATGCCCTAGGCTCAGAGAGAGAAGGTCAGGCTGCCCAAACCTCCCACCCTAGAAGATCACCCCATCCTTGCACCCTGTCTCCTACCTGCAAAGATCCCTGTCACCCAGCGAGCCTGCATTTCTGCTCCCACCACCACAGAGCCAGTCAGCTGGACTAAGCCAATGATCGCCAGTGTTGGCTTTTCCAGCTGTGGAGGAAAGATGCATTTATAGAGGGAACGGTTATCAACAAAGAGGCTGCGAACCGACTCTTCAAGGAAAGAAAACGGGAAGATGTAGCCTGTGGCAAACAGCACCACGTCAATGTTTTCTTCAGTTGTCCCATCTTCAAAAACAGCAGAGCTTTCAGTGAACTCCTTCACGTTTGACTTCAACACAGTGGTCCCAGAGAGGAGGCAAAATGGCAGCTCTTCATTGATAATTACCTTAAAGTTGGAGCTTGCAGGTGGAAAAGAGGACAGCAGCATTAGCATCTGGAATGGACGTGAAACATCTTGTGGCCACAGTTCCCCTCCAATGGTTTGCTATTCCACAAATATCCCTTGAACTTCAAAATTGAGCATTTCACACCACTAAACCCCCTTGACTAACCAACAAAATAGTTAGAAAGACACCTTTTGGTGGAAGCCAAGCCATAGTTTGTGTGGTTAAACCATGAATTGAACTTCCAAAACCTGATCCTCCTCATGAGTGCTGATGGGAGAAGCCAGTCAAGAAAGTGGTTGAAGCGGGTGGTGCTGATCATGTCAAAGGGGAAGCCTTGATCTGAGAGCCGGCTGACCACCCATGTGCTGCTCCTGATGCTGAGGAACACCTGGAGGAGAAGATAGCTCTCAGCCTCCTGCCCAGACATCTCATTGCCACTTGTGCCTTGAATGGCAAATCCCATCTCCTGCACTTGGGAGCCAAGAGTGTTATCACAAGGGAAAAGCATCCAGATGAACCGAACAGCTCGTGGTGGCTTCTGCAAAGTTCCAACATCTGCTGAATGGCCACTCCTCAGGTGGCCCAGACTCTCCAGAAATTGCAGAGCTTCTTCAATTGCCCTCAATTTGAAGTGCTGTTTTTTGCTGGTGGGAAAAGCTTCCTGCGTCTACCCTGAGCCACTGGTTCCTGTGGCAGAGCACCATTGCAGAACTGTACCTTTGCAGCCACATGGCTCAGTTCCACAGAGAGGTCACCACCAGTGTTGCCAATGCCGATCACAAGGACCCTCTTTCCCCGGAAAACCTCCGCATCTTTGTATTCCCGGCTGTGGAGGTACTGCCCTTTGAAGCGAGTGTCGATACCTAGGCAGAAAGCAGGAAGCATCTCCTACTGCCAGATACATTGGCTTGCCCCACTCAGCTTCATTCCTGGACTCTCTGCAACTCCTGGCCTTCTACCACCCACCTCTGCTTGCAGCTGAGAAGCTGTAGAGATCTCAGCTCCTGGAGTAATGCCACCCTCCTGCACAGTCCCACTTTGCAAATTCTCATGTAGGAGCCTAGCTGCACCTCTATGAGGTGTTTTTCCCAATCCTGGGAATGCTCCCCACCATTTCTATGGGTGAGGGTCCCACCTGCCCCAGCGTGGAGGCTTCATGGAACAGGCAGGCTTGCAGAGGAAAATGCAGCCAAGGGACCCATGGGTGCTGCATGAAACCCTGTGGGAGAAGCCCTGGACCCGCCTCCTGCTGAGGCAGGACTTACCTGGGAAAGAAGCCAGTGGTAAGTAGGGCTCCTGGAAATGGCCAGTGCAAACCATGATGGCATCAAAGATGTGCAACTTCTGGACACCGTTGGTCTCAGTGACCACCTCCCACTGGCCTGAGGTGGCAAAATCCGGGCGCTTCCTCACACTGAGAACTGTTGTCTTGCACCAAAGCCCAACAAAACAGCAGTCAAGGACTGCACTGCATTTCACAAAGGACCATCCTGCAAAGGGTGGGGCTGCCAGGGACAGGCTGGGTCCCTGGGGAGCTGCATGTCACCTCTGAGCTGTTAAATCCCACTCTCCACCTTTCCCCTGGTGATGGCATTGAGGGGAGGATGAACCAGGCAGCCCATATCGGAGCAGCCTAATTTAAACCATGGAGCCAAAAAGGCTGTGTTCAGGACGCAAAAAGCACATGGTCCTCAAGGGATCACATCTGGCATTGTATTATTCTACCTGGGTGATGCCCTGGTAACTGCTGCCACTGGTGGCTCTACTGCCCCTGACATTTGGGGTCCCTGCTCACCTTGAAGTGTATGTACTGCAGGAGGTCAAAGTGCCTGGCATACATCCGAAAGTACTCCATGAAGAGACTGTGGGGTAGGTAACTGGGAAAATCTTCTGGGCAGGGAAAGTCGCTGAAGCAGGACATCTCCTTGGAGGTGTTGGTAATGACCGAGCGGTACACGCTGACTCTTCTGCTGTCCATGGAGTTCTGTGTGAAGCCAGCAGTGGCATTTGCAGGTGTATGGGGGAGAAGTTTCTCCCCCCAAGGTACTTGAGTATTTTTCCCGCTTATATTTGGGTACAAGGAATCAACCAGGATTAGCCCCTGGTGACCATGCTTCCATCTCCTGCTCCAGCTTGGAGTCAGGGGGAGCCCAGTGGCTGGGACAGGGACATTCCACAAGGGCATGGCCACCTTTTCCCCTTTGCTGCAAAGCAAAGGGCATCCAAGGGAGGGGATAAACCCAGGGACAATCCTCCCCACTCTGTCAGGGCCCACTGACCGTGTAACGCCAGAGCCCCCCGATGTCCTCACTTCTCTCAAAGCAGGTGGGCTCCAGCCCCTCATCCAGGCAGCACTTGACAGAGGCCAACCCGCTGACCCCAGCCCCGATAATGGCCACACTCCGCACCATGCTGTCCTGCAGCAGGCAATAGGCCGTCATGCAAGCAACTGGAAACAACTCACAGATTAGCAGAAACACTAGTCCCTTCTTCCTATCCCAGCAAAACATCCCTGGTCTTCTCAGGCTGCGGGTGTCCACAGAGGAAAACTGTCCTTGTAGAAAGCCATCACCATTTCTCGGCTTAAGCATTACAGATGGACACTGCTCATTACCCTTCCTGCTGTGCTAAGCTTGCACTGAAGGCCCAGCCATTCCCCTCCTGCAGGTGGGGGAAAAGGAAGCACTTTAAAACCTCACTGTGCTGCTGCTTCTATTTATTCCCTTTCCTGGACCAAACCAGGTCACATGAGAAAGGGGAAGGAGCTTGTAGCAATCTGCTTCTGTCTGCACAAAACTATCCTCCTGAAACTTTTTCTGGAAACAACCCAGCTAAGCCGGCTCATTTTCATGCTTTCCTTTTTTAACTTCGCATTAAAGGCCATTTTCTTGAAAACAAAAAGTTCGTGATTGTTTGGTTTTGGGGTTTTTTTAAGTGATGCCTGCCTGAGCAGGAGCACAGCCCAGTGATTCCGAAGTGAGCACTATGAAAATGCGGCTGGGATTACAGAATATACAAAAGGCAAGAAACCCAGGAAATGCAGGATATAAATGGAAGGAACTCAAAGCTTGGGTAACTGTGTAAACTGAGCTGTACAGATCTTCACTGGAAAGCAAGAAAACTAGGGAGAAAATGAACCCACATTAGCTTTGATTAGATAACAAACACTCCTGCTGCAGACTCTGAAGAAAGTTATTTATAACTTTTCCCGTATCCATTTTGCGTCAACAAGTACGTTAGTGTAAACAGGAACTGGAAGAAACTGCAGAAAGGCAGGGAAAAATGAGGGAGGAGCAAAAAAACCCTCTTCATCTAAAAGCCTAGCCTGATCTGCCCCTGATCTGAGCAGCCCCTTGATCTGCAGTAACAGGGCAGGACGTGCCACCCCCCCATTTCTGGAACCTCCCTTGGCTTTGGCAAAAGGTAGTGACTTGTCCGGGATGCTAAAGTCACCCCTCTTTTCCAGCGCTGCCTACAGACAGCTTTGCTCTGATGGGTCCCCGCACCATCACCGTCTCCCCCCACCATCAGCAAGGTGAAGCCAATGGCGAATACCAAAACCCCACAGAGCTGGATGCCCACTTTTAAAGCCTACAAAACCCAGCCAGAGAGAAGTGAGGAGCAAACCTTGTAGGGCAGTGCTGTGCCTTCACTGCTCTAACTTTGCTTCAAGTTTCTCTCGCCGCAGATTTGAAGGAAAGGCTGAAGTTCAAGCACCTCGCTGCACCTCTTGCACCACCGACCTTTACACTCACATTCCCCTGCTCTTCTGTGCTTAAATGCACTGACAGAAAGTTCACAACCTCCCTGCGGCAGTGCCTGGTAGAAACATGGACTGTAATTACAAAGGGGCTGTGCTTGCAAGGATTCTCACTCTGCAGCTCACTGCTACCCCAACAACAGCCTGGGATTGTCCTGATTCGTCCCCCATGTGTTGCCTGTGCTGGACAGTAGCTCAGTGGGCATCCCTGGGAAATCAGCAAAACACATTCTCTTTGACCCCAGGCAAGCAGATGGCATGGATGGGGGACATAGTGCACAGTGCAGCCTAATTTTGGGTGGTCAATGAAAGTTCCTGCAGACCCAAGCTAGTGGGTTGCCCACAGCACCTGCCGGCATGGCCCCAGACCAGGCACAGGGACCCCCAGCTCTTCCAGTGCACTGAATGATGAGGCAGCAGCCTAACATGCTCCTTCTACAGTCAATGAAGTTTTATTGATTGAAATACTCTCTCCATACAAAATGAAGTCCGTGCTGGGAAGCGCAGGGAAGCAGAGCTGGGAGTGCTCAGCCCTGAAGAATACCAGCCTTGGTCTCAGGGGTGACGAATCACCACAGCCAGGGCTCTTTTGCTGAGAAGTTGCACTGATTCAACCCAAACCGGGATTTTTCAGTAGTAGGGTTTAAGGTTGGAGGAAGGGACAGCCTGACCTCCAGACATAGCCCAGATAACCCCTTGCTGGACTAAAGACCCCAACTCCCAGGTGATTTGGGGCAGGGCTGAGGACCTGTGCTCTTTTCCATCTGCAACACCTAAAAGCTGTTTTCAGTAGTCTTGTCTTCGCTGCATCCAGGCCAGCATGGTCCAGGCACATCCATACTCTGCTCACCACAGCAGGTGGGAGAGCAGCAGTGGGGCAGAGGCTGCTAGCCCCAGGTAATCAGGTCTGCAAAGCTGTGGTTGGGAGTAAGCTGGAGCAGACAGGTTTTGTTCTGCTGATGAAAATTTTTAGTTTGCTGTGATCTGCTGAAATTCCTTTCCCCTTGTCCCATGGCACACTGTGGGGCTGTCTAACCTGGAATAACATCCCCAGGAACAAGACAAAACCATGAAATCTACTGGAAAGAAAGCAATAGGGCAGCCATGAGCAGAAGGAACCCCACCACTGTCAGGACAGAAGGGAAGGGGCTGGGGATGCCTGCAGGGGCTCGTGTTCTTGTGGGCTTCAGGGTCCGGTCCCACTGGGTGAGGATGGCCTGGCGTGCCCCTTCCCAGCGCCCGGGGCCCCTCAGCCGGTACTGGTATGGGGTGCAGGGGCCAAAGAAGATGGTGAGGGCCAGGCAGGGGTCTCTGCAGAGCAGCCCCAGCACGCTGGGCTTAGCACCAATGAAGGAGGCAAGCTTGTCCATGTAGACCAGGCAGTCGGTTTTGAGGACTTCGTCAAAGGACAGACCAAACCTTAATGAATGGGAGGAGAAAAAGAGGTGGGAAAAGGATTGGTGTCAACAGGGCTGGGGGGAACTAAAGGTCAAATCCTCTGTGCAACCAGTGATATTGCATCTGAACACAAGTGGGTTCCTCTTAAGAAAGGAGTGGGAGCACACACAGTGCAAACCTGGGTCTATCTGGGCCTAAATCATGCCTGTGATATAGCATGTGTAAAGTGATGCTGGATCTGGTACACACCTTTCTCACGTGCATTAGCTGGTCTTCCATTTCATCATGCACAAGTTGCATCTGGCCTCCCCTTCATCTTGGTGGACCTCTTGTAAAAGACTTCATCAAACTAGCTGGTTTGGGGTTGTTGTGCTGGTTTGGGGTTTGTTGTTTTGTTTTTTTTTTTCTGTTGTTGTTGTTGATTTTTTTTTTTAAACCCTGATCTTCCCTTTGCTCTCTGCAGAGAAGTCATGTGCAGCATTAGAAAGGCAGCACCCTTGCATCCTTTAGTTTCTCTCATGTTCTTTTCCATCAAGTATTGCAAAAACGCATGGTAAATTGAAGAACTGCTTCCAGTTTTCCTTCTCTGCAGAATTCACAGCTTCATGTCCCACCTTCAGTGGGAAAAGAGCCATGTGTGTTTAGCTTTGTACTGTACAGCAATCATTCTGTGCAATTCTGTATTTTACTCTTCTATACTTTTTCTGTTATAGCTATCGAGGTGAACTATAGATTGACATATCACCCATTTTCCTAGTTTTATCTCTTTCATTTCCTTCTGTTTCTTAGTCATTTATTTAACCCTTTGGCTGCCCATGAACTACATGCCAGTGTGCATAGCTCACAGTGAGTCAGCTCTCCATGCTGAGAGGTAAAGCAATTTGTATGTACACCTCAGGTTGGAGTTTTTTTTTTCCCAGCTAAATTACTTTGCATTTATTACCATTAATTTCTCTGGCATTTTATCTTTCAGTCCCTGAGGAGCCTGGCACACTTCCCCAACTCCCAAGCAAGCTTTAGTTTTGACTACCCTGAATTCATTTTTCATGACATCAACAAGCAGAGTATCTGCCAAATCAGAGCTTACGTTGGGTGAGTGTAAGTAAAACAGGCGGCTGGATCTGGACATCTCTGCCTTGTCTCTGCTATACTTGCAGTGAGCAGCCACAAAGCGTTAGCCTGCATGTTGCTGCCCCCCAGATTCCAGGGGCTTGTCAATCCACTGAAAAAGACTTCAGGGCTCTGATGAATGGCTTACCATTGTACTTGGTTTTTGCTCTTCTCATGTACTTCCTTCTCCACGACAGACTGAGGAGGCAACTGACACAAGCCTAGAGGAGAGAGGAGAGCGTCCTGCAGAGTTTAACTCTTGGGGGAACTTGTGCACTCATTCAGAGATACAAAACATGGGAATCCCGTCCAAGGGAGGCAGGAAAGCCTCGTTGCTCAGATTTTGCTCAGCAGTGGCAGTTCTGCCAGAGGACAGCCCTCCATGGTGGTACAAATTCACCTGCACTTTTTCTGCTCTTACAGATTTGTGCTGTCATAGCACAGGCAGATGATGTGGGGTGAGATAGGCCGTGCAAACCCCAGAGGCTATCATCCCAAAGAGAAACCTTAGAGCTTTCCCTGGCTCTGTGGAGGAGCGTTAATGCAGCCCTACACACCAGCCTAGTAGGAAGTTATTGTTATAAAACAACAAAACAACCCCCAGTAGTATTTTTCTCCTTACACCAATAATTACAAATAATTCCTTTTGTGGGGGAAAGGGACTCTTCCTCTCTGGTAGCCACAGTGGACAAACAACCCTGTCCCTTAAAGAGCAAAAAATTCTGCCAGAGTGGACCCACCACAGTATCTTAAAGACAACTCCTGTTTATGCATCCAGGTTTACATATCCATCTCTGTGCTCTGACTTCTGAGATATTTTAGAGAAAAAATACTGTCTTCAACAACATAGTTTAGACTGTGGTTTGCAGATTCAGGTGCAGGACTGCACATCAGCTGAGTCACAGTTAGGAACAGAGCGCACACTCTTGGCTGGCAGCAGGCAGGTACAAAGCATTAGCTTACAAACATCAGCTTAACCGGCAAAAAAAAAGTGATTTTAGGGACATGTCATGAACTTGCATGTAGCATGGACCAAGCATACACTCACCTTGCTATATCTTATCTGAAGTGAAATAACTTGGGAAGTCTGAGCCCTAGAAATGCTCCCTTGCCCGCACTGAAGAGCTCACATTAGCTCTCCTACCTTTGAAGACACGGGTCACCCAGCATGCTTGCATCTCTGTCACAGGCATGATGGCTCCAAGCGGCTTGATCAGCCCAAGGATGGCCAGAGTGGGCCTCTGCAGGCAGGTTGGGAACACATATTTGTAGAGGGATGCATGTTTGTTTTCCACCTTGATGACTGCTTCTTCTAGAAATGGGAAGGAGACATTGTAGCCTGTGCAGAAGATGACAATATCAATGGGCTCCTCCTCAGGACAATTGTTGAAGACAACTGAGTTGTGCTTGAACTCCTTCACGCTTGGCTTGACGGTGATCCTTCCTGTCAGGATGTAGCTTGGAAGGTCGTCATTGACCACAGGCTCGCGCACCAGGCGGCTGTGGAGAGTGGAGGGGCTCAGGGCACTGGTGACCATGATCAAGCCCTGCTGGCGCCCCTGCTCCTCATCCCCTGGTCCCTCCAGCCCCACAACCTCTCAGTATCATTTGCTCAGAGCTGACAGCCCTGCCTCTCCCTTCTCCAAACACTGACATATTTCACCCTTGCATGAGTGCCTTCCTGCCCCACAGCCTGAGTGACTCATGGACATCTCCTGCCTTCTTCCTCCATTCACTCCATTACCCCTTAAACCATCTCTTTACAGAGCTGATCCATGCTTTAAGCCTCCTCCTCTTTTCCCAGGGAGCCTCATGAGGAAAACTCCTCTGATCCTTCCTGGACTTTTCCAGTGTGCTCCATCTCACACCACCTAAGGGGGCTACTGCTTGTCTTCTTCTGCTAGTCTATAAACTCTCCACTGGAGACCACCCTAGTCTGGGTGTTGATTGCTGCTTGGTTGATGTTGGTTGCTGGAGATCTCCCCTGCCCACATCACAAGCCGTGTGACACCACATGGGATGGGAGACACCAAGAAGTACCTCTTCTCTGGCTGAAGGCCATAGTTTTCATGCTTGAACCGCTGGTTCACCTTGTAGTTAATCAACTCCCATGAAAGGGGTCCAGGGAGGCTGTTTCTGATCAGGCTCATAAGGCGAGTGTTAAAAACCATGTCCCATGGGTAGCCATTGTCAAACACGCGACTGAGCACCCAGGCACCTTGACTGGTGCAAATGGTCACCTGGGAGAGAGTGGAGAATCAACAAGTCGGGTGATGAATTTACCTTTATAAAGCAACCTGAGGGGTAAAGCACAAACAGTTTTGCAATGAAAAAGCAGCAACAGCATCTTTAAGAACTCTCGGCAGCTGGTGATGAAGGTTAAACAGGAGAGAAGGAAACAACCAGCTTGCTTTAAGGATTTTGACCAAGAAATACAAATCCAAAAATACTGTTTGGACGCTACACAGGGTAAACCCAGCTTGCTCTTCCTGCAGTGATGGCAAACGCAGCTATTGCCTCCAGCATCACCCTCCCTGAACTCCTGAGGTGACTGGGTGCTTGTACCTTTGTGGCTACACGACTGGCCTCCACTGCAATATCCACTCCTGAATTGCCCATGCCGACCACGAGAACGCGCTTTCCCTGAAACACGTCAGGATGCTTGTACTGTCGACTGTGAAAGTACTGGCCTTGAAACCTCTCAATGCCTTGGGGAAAAAGAAACAAAGCTTTTAAATACTCAAGCATTTGTAGGTTTTGTTAAGAGACCTGGCATAGAAATAATACAAATGGCAAGAACAAGGAAGTGCAATCCCTGGCCAATGGGGACTTGGGAAGGTACAGCGCCCCCATCTCACGCACATAGAACTGGTGCTTCCTCTCCAAAATGAGGTCTCATGCATCCATGCACATCAGTGAGCAGTGACACATATGCTGGATGGGACTTGAAAGACAGCTTATGTGAAAGAGCCGTGCTGGTGCAGTCTCAGGGTTCAGCCTTTACAAGATGGGGATACAAAGATCCAGAAAAGCCAGTAACCCTCTTCCATTCTGTGAGCAACTTCAGAGGCACTTGACAATGCTGATGACAAAGCAACCCTTTCTATCCTGATAGCTGGGGAGATTCACCACTGCAGTGATGAGTACATCTCTGTCAAAAATGATGGAGCTTCACCGAGAAGACCTTATCCCATCTTGCATGCTGTGCAGACAGTTTCTTCGCGCCAAATCATCCTATCTTAAAGGTTTGTTTTGAAGTGCCAGTGCCTGCAGAGACAAAGCTGCTGAAGCACAGGATGTATTGCTGTTCATGCCAGGAGGTTTGAAAAGCAGAAGCAAGAAAAGGAAGCTTTTCCTCAAGGAACATCTAACACTTTTAACCCCAGCCTGTAGAAGCAGGTAACCACAGGCAGCCAAGTACTGTACCAGGAAAACAGTGCAGGGGGAGGGATGGCTCATAGAAATTGCCGCTGCAAACCATAACAGCATCAAAGACATGTGATGTCCTCTTTCCGTCCACCTTCGTGACCACATCCCACTGTCCTGTGGTAGCAAAGTCTGGGCATTTCTGGATACTGACAACGGTGGTCTGAAATATGGAAGCAAAGCAGAGTCCTCACCAGCAGTCAGCATGTGTGGGAAGCAGGGCAGTGCCAGGGCACCCACCACTCACCTCAAATTTGATGTGCTTCCAGAGGCCAAAGTGCTCGGCATAGCGCCGGAGGTAGTCCAGTAGACAGGCATTGGGCAGGAACACTGGGAAGTCCTCAGGGTACGGGAAGTCGGAGAATGATGACATCTCCTTTGAGGTGTTGCTGATGACTGACGGGTAGATGCTTGGCCGGCCGGCCTCAATGTGCTCCTGGCATGGCAACCCATGGTGCAGCAGGGAGAGTTCAGCACCCAGCAAGCTCTTGCCCCCCTTCCCCATTCGCTGAAGCCCAGCTCAACTGGCTCCCCAGCCTGCAAAGCTGCAGCTCCTGTCAGAAGCAGAACAGGCACTGCTGACTCACCGTATAGCGCCAGAGCCCGCCCCGATGTCCTGGCTCTGCTCGAAGCAGGTGGGCTCCAGCCCCTCATCCAGGCAGCACTTAGTGGCAGTCAGCCCGCTGACACCTGCACCCACCACTGCCACTCTCATCCTTGCTGTCTTTGCTGGGATCCCAGGAACTTAACCTGGGAGAAACCCCACAGACAGTCACCACTCTCTCAGGGAGCAGCTGCTGACATACCCTCTGTAGGGGAATTTCTCTACATGCCACCCCCAAACCTTCTTTCCCTCTACCAGCATTCTGGGGTCTTCACTTACAAGTTTAAATCTTAATTTTCTCATTTTCTTCCTATTTTTTCATTTTATTTTAATAAATCCATCCACTTTTACAGTGCACTCACCAAGCTGCTTCCAAAACCCTGCAGCTGCCCTGGAAACTCTCTTTGAAAATACGTAGTCCAGCCACAGCTCCCTGCCAATATTTATTTACAAGCTGTGTTTAACCTCTGCCTCCTTAGCAGTCTTGCAAATATTTGTATTTTATCTTTGGAGACCTGCCCCTGCCTTTCTCAGACAAGAAAACAAAATGCACACCAGGACTACTGAGTCTCTGCATCCCTGACTGAGTCCTGTCCTCTATCCCCAGGGAAGACATTACTGACTTTGACATGGCTAAGGAGTCTGATGAAGGGGCTGTGAGTGCAACACAGCTTGGATTTAGGGCTGCTTTTTTGTCTGTCTCCCAAAGTCAGCTGACTGTGGATGTCAGGGCTGCAAATAGTTTAAAAGACAGCAGCCCATGGCTTGATACCTAGCCCCATGAGGGTCACAGGGTAGAGATGATGGTGGACCCAAAGCCCTCTTGATACTGCTGGGCAGTGAAACAAGGGATGATGGCCAGACAGCTCAGGCTGGACATTGCCAGAGCAAGGACCACTACACAAGTGCCCTCATCAATCTTTGCTGCTGCAGTTCCTGGTTTAACCCCAGCACCATCAGGTAGCACTGTGCTTCATTGAGTTAGTTATTAACTTGGTGCACTCTGACAGCACTTACAGCTTGCTGGCACTGGCTTTTCTGCCCCAGGAAGCAGTTTCAGCTTCCACCAGACACAGAGAATGGTGTATTCATCAGAAAACCAAAAAGTCCTCAATAGAAAAATGGGGTAGGACACTATTTTCTAAACCCAACCAAATTCCCCATGAAGAATTTCAGTTTTCAGTAGGAAGGTAGCACCTAATGAACACTCTGCTTTCCAAGGTTGGAATGAAAATTGGACTTTTTTCTTTTTCAGTGAAGAAAGTGCTAGAATAAGCTGCTCATTGCTAACTATTTTGTGGGACAGTTTTTTGCATAGTGTGAGCTAACTTTTATCACAAACATCTCCCAGCTATGTATGCTATTTAATTCCCTACCCTTTTGCAGAGAAGCTAGAAATAACAATTAGGAAACACGATATCGGCTACCCCATGCCTGTTTCTGCCACACTGTCTCTGCAATTATGTGTAGCAGCGAACCTCAGAGCTTCAAGACGTGGGGTAAGGAGGGATGGAAAGGCTTTGCAGCCGCCCAGGAACACTTACCTCCTAGCCCTGGCTGCCTGTGTTCTGTCTTGCCACTGCTGCAGGGAGAGCCCCCTCTCGCTTCCAGTTTATAGGTGTGACACAGCGCTTTGGCAGAGGCAGGGCAGGCAGCTCCCCTCGCTCAGGCACGGTCACCTCACTCACAGAGCGGTTGCACAAACAGGGTTTGCGGTGGGAGGAGTGGCTGGGCAATTTTGTTGCTGTGCAGAGTGAGCCGAATGGCCCGGCTGATGATCCCTGAAGGGGATGTCATGTGGGTAGGAGAGACCAGAGTGGTCCAAATGTGTTCCACAGTCATGCAAGAAGTATGTCTGTGTAGGGGTGACTCCAGCTGTGGGATGTTTTCACTTGCCTCATGGCTGTCTTTCGAAAAGGAGACAAAGCAGTTGATGGACAGCAGGTTTTTGGCAGGAATTTGCCCCTAGAGCATTCTTCAAAAGAAAGCAAAAGAGTGGTCATTGCTCCCGGGCATGAAGGCTGCGTTGCACCATCAGCCACAGATATTGCTGCTCCCCATGCAAATTGGAAGAGCATGAAATGGCCACGAACACTAGTGTACCAAGGTCCTAAGCTCAAAGAAAGTGGAAATATTAATTGAAATATCAGCGGAGGACATAGTACCCATCCAGGTATTTCCCAGGGGTTAATGATCATGGAAAGGAAGGAGACAATGGTGGCTTTGGACTGGGTTTTGTTTCCAGCTACTCAGTATAGTTAGAAGTGACTGGTGAAAAAGTATGAAATCTCTGCAAATGAATACAGCTGGACACAGATGCCATGGAGAAACAGTTGATAGAGGACTTGGTCTTTAGGAAAAACAGCATTTAGAAAAAGACGTAGTGATATTTGTGCCATGGGGGTGACAGCAGATTGCTTACTGGGGCTCTGCAGTGTGACTGCAGGGAACATGGTGAAAGCTGATAGCCCCATCAAGGCATCACCTTGACAGTGACAAAGGCACCCCCAGAGCAGTGGGCCAAGATTTTATATCAGCTCTTTAAGCAATTTGAATAACCAAGGAGGCTGCAAGGAGTGGGGGAAAAGCCCATCTGAGGTCTGCAGAACAGAGGGTGGTGGATAAAGCAGCTCCATCCAGCAGAGACATCTGTTCAGAGCCTGCTTTCAGATCTGCAGAGTCACAAGATGAGCCTATAGCTGAGGGTTGAAGCTAGAGGTGGAAATAAGATGCATATTGGTAACAAGAAAGGTAATCAGCCATAGGAAAAGTCTGCTGAGCTTTGTGGTTAACCCAGGCACTTGAACAAAATACTTTTGTTTTGTGGAGGGACAGAACTCACTGCTTCTGTGCTGGAGCACTGCTGTGAGTACAGCAGCTTGAGCTGCCACCCACCTGCAGCACCCATAAAGGGACATCAGCCTTCTCTGGCTTCCCTACCTCAGGATCTCCTGCTGTTTCTGCCCTATGCCTGGCTCCCGGGATTGCCCCACGAGCATATCAGGTTTAGAGCACATGCCCAGTCTGGGGCTAGCTGTGCCAGGCACCCTCCAGCACAGCTCAGCAAGCAGTGGCTGAGAGCGATGCATCTGCAGGGACTGGAGCCTGCAAAATCAAACTCATTAATTTGAGTTCAGGTTTCAGACCACTGTCAGCAGTGTGAAGAAACATTCAGATTTTGCTGTCCCAGGCCAATGGGACACAGTTATGGAGGCAAATGGGCAAACAAACCTTGCACATCTTTGATTCTGCTGGGATTTGCATGGGCTATGTCTCCCAGCTCTCCCTCCCACTGGACTCTTCTGCAGATACACTAAACCTTCCACCTGCAAAGATGCTTGCCAGCACTCAGCAAAAAAATACAGTAGGCAAATATAAATAGGCAAATATTTTGTTCTTCACATGCTCCTGCTTTTCTGAGTTTCCCGGCAAGCATTCAAGAGACTCATAGTTAGAAGGACAGTGTGACAGCTTCCCAGGAGTGGTGTTAGTGCTTTTGGAAGGGCAGTTTAGGGAGGTTTTCTAAAAGAACAAGTTGTATTTTGATGTAGATGAGCTACTGGCATAGAAATGGGGCCAGATGCCTTTGCTGCAGCTGCTTACAGTAGTGGCAGCTCTGGCTTTCGTGATCGAGAATCTGGTCTGGAGGTGCAGGACAAGATGCAATGTGTGGTATCTCATGAGTCTAGGGTAAAAACACCTCCATAGCCTGAACACCCTAGGATTAAAACTCACTTTCCTGTCACCTGCCTCAGGTCAGTGGTGCTCCCTTCCACAAATAGCCCTGTAATGGCTAGGACCAGGTATGCAGAACAGAGTATTAGTGGAGATGAGCAGTGCAATAGCAGGGAGGTAATTACTGTAGTAATTACATGTAAACATGCATGCCCAGGGCACTGAAAAGTCCTTGGAAACACAGGGGAATTCTGGTTGCTTTACTCAACTCCGTTGCTGTCATGGCAGTGGATGGCATCCTGGGACACATCTCTCCAGCTTATCTCCAGGAACAGTCTGTGCAGACCAGAGCAGAGACAACATATCAGTGTGTTTCTACATGTTCTCAGGGCTTGAAAATGTCTTCATGGCCCAGCATTCAAGCAGAGCATCTCTTGGTACCCCCAGGCCAGTCCCCCTGAATTTCTGTCTTTGCAAAGACAGAAGCGGACACGAAGGTCCCTGTCCCCATTTCTGAGCAAGTGGGATCTGCAGTCACCCCATCAGGGAGGGAAGGGGGACCCTGCCGTTACTACTGCACATACACAAACTGGTGGGGAAAATGGGCTTTCACCAAGGAATGGTGTGAGGCTAAGTGAGGGCATGTAATTTGGGGAACTGTTTTACCACCTTCCCTCTACCCAGCCTGGAACACCAAAAAGCTGGGTCTGTTCATGTTCTCACATGCTGGGCAAAAAGCCCTGTTAGATGCCAGTGGTGTATCAGTCATGAGGGACCATGGGGAGAGCCAGGATCAGTAAATAACTGGTGGTGGCTGAGGACAAGAACTGGGAATAGGATGCTCATGCACCTGCCTGCTGGCAAGCCCCTTCTCCCCTAGAGAAGTAAAGCTCTCTAGCACTGTGGTGTAAGCCTGGGCTCTGCAACAGGCTTTTTTATCCCTAAAGCAGAGGGAAAGAAAAACTTAATATGTCCATTTAATCTTAATCAGATGGGAAAGGAACCTTCTTTTCAAAACTCTCGCACCAGTTTTATCATCTCTGTTTAAGATAGCAATTTCAGACATGGAGGGGCAGATCTACGTGTAAACAACTCTCAGCACAGCCTGCTTTGCTGTTTAATAGACTTGTGCCAGCAGCTTTTAGCATGTGTCATGGTGAAGGGAGACAAGGAAAAGAAGCAAATAAGGTGGAGTTTCTTGTTAAGTCTCTAAGCAAACCAGAGTACTCACTGTCAAGCAGCCACTGCTGCACATGCTCAGGAGCTGATGGAGTGTGCAGCCTGGATTCATCACTGAAACACTTAATTTTCTCCTCTCCAATATTATCATTGCATTCCCTTGCTGAACAGGTGGCTTTAATCACCATTTCTTTACTGCACATGGAGGTGAGGTTGCCCCATAGATCGCTGTTGCTTCCCACTACTTCTTGTGAGGCTCTGTGATACAGTGATCCATGAAGTGAACAGAGGCTGCAAGCAGCTGCTGGTGGAAAAAATTCCCCCATCCTCCCCCTTGCATTTCTTAGAGCCTGGATTTTGGCCCTGAAAAATTTGCTTATTCTTTGGCCTGAAGGTTGAAAGGCAGTTTCCTGCTCAAAAAATAGACAGGGACTGTAGTGATAAGACAAGGGGTTTAAACTTAAACAGGGGAGGTTCATGTTAGGTATAAGGAAGAAATTCTTTACTGTGAGGGTGGTGAGGCACTGGAACAGGTTGCTGAAAGAAGTGGTAAATGCTCCATCCCTGGCAGTGCTCAAGGCCAGGTTGGACAGAGTGTTGGGTGACATGGTTCAGTGTGAGGTGTCCCTGCCCATGGCAGGGGGTTGGAACTAGATGATCTTAAGGTCTTTTCCAACCCAAACCATTCTCTGGTAAAACCTGTACCCCAAGCAGCAGGGACTGTTTTCCTATTCACTATTCCCAGCGCATGGAGGACACTGCCAGTGACAAACACTGGCAGGACACTTCTGTTTCACTTTAGTCAGAGTTAGGTACATTCAATATCTTGAACTCTTCCTGAATCTTCTCAAGAGGTATTAAGGAGAGCCAGAGGATGTGCTGCAGCAGACATGAGCTGTAGCAGCTACTATGGTAGAGGGATTCGCCCGCTAGCCAAGGAGGTCTCTGTGTGGGAGGCACAAATATTTTACTCTGACAGACTTGGCAAACTTTAACCTGATTTAATAATAAACCACCATGTTTTGCAGGAATGCAACCTGTGAAATTTGTTTAACAAGGGTTACTGCCCTTGTTAAACCTGTTGTGTTAAGAAAGTCTGAAGAACTGTAACTTTTAACTTCTTGGTTTTGGAGATTTTAAAATCTACATTTAAGAGCTTCCCCAGGTAACTGCTTAAAAATCTTCACAAGAACAACCCTGAGAGAAAAATACACCCCACACTGCTCACCATGTCTTTGTAGCAGGACTCAAAGTGGATAAAAACATACGCTCCCCAAGTGCTAGGGGAGATGCAACCCAAGTTACATGCAGCACTAGGAAGGGCTTTAGACCATCCTCAGCTCTTCTGAGCCAAACCTCCATTTTAAAGGGTCTCTCTCTGTTGTTTCACCAGTAATAAAACATAATTACTGAAGAGACTATCAGAGCAAATTGGAGTTACAGCGAAGATAGCTTGTAAGTAAATAATCGTAAGAAAGGGCTGTCTGGAGAGCACATGGGGTTGGACATGCACAGGCCAACCTGAAGGCGCTCTCCTACCACCACCACATGAAGTCATCCATCAGCCATCAAATGTTTTCAAATATTCATTCAGCACAGCAGACCCATTTCTGTAAATATTGACCACACTGCCAGGCTGCCAGCCAGTTTGAATGGTTTCAATTCCTGCTGCCTCTCTGATAGCATCTTGAGGGCCTCCCCTTGCTGACATTCCTGTCTATCAGCACAGGTGGCATTCCTAACTTGGACAGAGGTATGTTCCTGCACCACCCCAGCCTCCCACGTAGGAGCACTCTTGTGTATTTATTCCTAGAAATCAGGGGTTTTTTAAGAGGACAAGGTAGAGTAGCAAGGTGCTACCCTCAGACCGCTCAGCAGTACCTTGCTGAGGAGCCAGCACAGGCATTGTGGACCTGCATTAGTTCACATTCACTAGCAAATCTTCTTTCTCTTCTGATAGCTTCACCAGACCCTAGGAGACGGGATGGGAAGGGACCTCAGGAGCATCCAGCCCATCATCTCCTCCAAAACCAGCTCAAACTGACCTTTTCCACCTTGTTTATGTTACCTCTGTTAAAAACCTCTGGTGATGGAGACTCCAGCATCTCCTACATAACTTCATGCTTGCTTTTAGAGTGGCCATCAAGTTTTCTCTAATCTCCACAGCTAAAACAAGCTGTTAGCTGACATTTGGAAATAACTGAGAAGATTTTGCAGCACCACCTCTCCAACAGTTTAAATGGGAACTTTCTAGATTAAACTGATAGAGGAGCTCTGATTGGCTCATGCCTTGGCTTGGTAATTGTTCTGAGAAGCTACTGAGCAGTCACAGGTGGTCTTGGGACTCTAGGGCTGTTCAGCACCACTGATGACTAGCCCTACAGGATAGTGTTTCCTATTTATACCATAGAATGTATTTTTTATGAGGAAATTGTTCTGCAGGGGTCAGAGTATTGGATTATTTCTGCAAGAGCTTCACCTAGCTGATGAGATCAGGGCTGGAAGGAGTTAGACCACTGTGGCCAAGGCAGCCAGACTGTAAATAAGCAAATGGACTGATGGCATGAGAGGATAGGCAGCAGGAGGAGAAACAATGGCACAGAGGGGTGCAGAAAGGAGAGGAGATGTTGCTAGGAGAGCTTGTAAGCCAAGCTCTGCCTCTTTACCCCCTCTGGCTGAAAGGAGGGGTGGAAAGAAAAGAGCCTGGGACCTCTAGTTTAATCCATATAACATGGATGTGGGAACAGGAGCAGTGACAGGTGAAATAACCTGGCTATAGCTGCTCCTGCTGAATATCTTGATCTGAATCAGATCTGCAACAGCAAATCCTAAGACCAGCCACCCCATATCTACCTTTTCCAAAGCAATACCAGCTCTCCAGTGTTTCCTCCCAACGGCCCAGTCCTCCCCTTTCCCGAAAGGCTCCCATGCTTTTGTTGAGGTGGCGAAATATGTAATTAATTCCAAAATACAACAACAAGAACCCCTTTTTAGTCTGGAAGGATTAGTGTCCAGAGAGTAAATAAGGGGTTGGTCAGGACTGGAGACAAGACTTCTCTCCTGTCTTCCCAGGGATCAATGCCTCCATTGGCACTCAGAAATGTCTGTAGTGTGGGACTGGAGCACTGTCTTTGTGGTGAAATCACTTGCTTGTAAGACGTCAATCACAAAGCACAACAGGATTCATGACAGAAAATAGATAATAAATACCTTTTTCTTTTTAAGTGTGGCCCAAAGAGGATGCTAATTCCAGCACCTTCATGCTCCATGGTTCACAGTAATTTTGTAATTACCACCACTGCATGTTTTCCCTGAAGAAAGATTGCAGCATAGCAAAACAGAGCGCCAGCTCCAGGAGGTGATTTTAGTGTGTACAGACCACTCAGAAGGGACTGCTCCCTCTGCTCTGGAGGGGTCCACGTTCTCCTTGGCCTCTGGGGAGAAGCCCCATTGTGATGTCCTATCCCAAATTCCCCAGACCAAATGCCAAAATGGTCTTCTCCTCACATCCCTCATGGGCCTTGTGGAAATACTGGCCCTTGAACTTCTCAATATCTGCAAGGAGAAGAGATGAAAAGAGTGTTCAAGGCTCCAGGAGCCTTGAACAGCACAGCTCTGGGTACAACCTAAAATCCCAGAGTGCTGGGACCCAGACCTTGGTGGTCGTGACACTGCAGATTGCATATGCTAGATCAGGAGATACAGGAAAGGTAGGTGAAGCCAGGGCTGAGCTCAGGGGTCTGTTTCATTGCTTGCTTCTGGATCACTGCATTATACACCAGCCTTTGCCCAAACTCAGATGGTTCAAGAGAAACATATTCATCCTTGAAGAAAAAAAATGAGCTATTATATTGTTTTGGTAAAGAAGCAAATGACTGTAAGTTTCCTGGAAATGTTAAGTTTCCAGGAAAGCACGTAAAAGGCCTGTAAAAGCTATTGAAACACTGCCTTGCTGCTACTGAGACAGCAGAAAATGGGAGCTGCTGTGCCAGAGCACCACATTATTTTTTGGCAGATGTTTAAAGATGGCTAGAGGAGGCGAGCTGGGAACATGTGCTCCTCTCTGACAACTCCCCTGCAAAACATAGCATCACACAATGATGGGACCAGCTTAGAAACGCAGCGCTCCCCACTGCCCTCCTCTCCTTCAAAGACCCAAAGCTCAGAAACTGTCTCCCAGTGCCCTGCTTCCCTATACCACACACAGGACTTGCACAGCACTGTTACTGCAAAATGGCAGGGACATGCATGGAAAAGCTGGGTTTATGAACAGTCTTTTTTGCAGTAAACCTGGATAATACCCCCTGCCTTGCCCAGTGGGTGGGATTTTGCTTGCATCTCCAACAACAGGCTGTGGCAGGGATTTAGCCGATGAGAAAGCTGGGAAGCAGGTACAGTGGTCTCTTCTTGCAGCTAGCCCTTCAAGACAGGCTGATTTTTCTGGAAAAGTGTGTGAGCAGCATAGTAATCCATCTGGGGACCATGGGTTTGCATCACCTGCATCCTGCACTGGCTCCCAGTAAAAGTTACAGTCTTCAGAAACACTGTCAGTTCTGGACTTTACCAATGAAATCAGAAACAAGCACAAACAGCTGTGATATTATTTTCAAAGTTCCAAGTCTCATTTTGTGAGGCGTAAGGGAGAAGTAATCCAAAAATGGTGAATCATCCATCTCGTGCCATGTGGCATTTTTGTCAACAGCTAAGAACAGCCACCATAGCCCAGCTGTAGCACTGCAGCGCTGGACACAGCACCAAGGTGTTGGAAGAGGATGGTGTTGGCTAAGCATTTGAGCTGTTCCTCTGCTTTTCCCAAAACTATGCAGGATTGTGTCTTTCCAGCTTTGTAGCAAATTTCCATTTGCTTCCAGCCAAAGACAGGCTAAATGATTCAGGTTCAGCCCCTCAAGTGGGGCATAGGCTGCATCTCAGGCACCAGCAGTCCTGGCTGGCTGCAGACAGGCCAGCTGCCTCCCTGGCTTCCCACCTTACAGCTGTGTGGCTGGTATTATTCTGCAAATAACTTCCCCATCTGGTACATATGCAGCTTGTTAACCCTGCTTCTAGTTATGTGCCTGTAGCAGCACTCTGTAAACAGCTTTTACCTGGGATGGATGCCAGCAGGACACATGGATGTATATGGCAACCAACACCAGCCATCACAGCATCAAAACTGGCCAGGTCCTCTTTCCCATTAGTTTCACTGACGACAACCTGCTGGCAGGAGGTAGAGAAGTCCTGGCATTCATTTTTTCAATCCACATGACCAGTCTGAAAGAAAACCGTAGTTAATGTACCAATAAGTGGATCCCCACATGCTGTGTGATGCCAACGCAAAAAAGGCAGAGCTGGGTGCTCAGTTGCACACAGTATCCTCCGTTGTCCTAAAATAGCCAAGCCAGTGAGTAATGAGTCAGCCCAGGTCCTATTGGCTTGTCCTTCTTGAATTGGTGGGGGATTTCTGGAAAAAAAGTATTTACCAACTTACAGTTAAAAAAAACAAACACCCAAACAAATAAATAAGGATCTTAAGTGGTTTTGACTTTTCCCCTTGATGGTGAAATTCTGGTTTGAAATTCTCCATTATAAATACCAAAAAATAATGCCAAACCTTCCAGAGGAATTTACTGGAGCTCTCCTCAGAAAAGAAAACATGTGGTCCATGTTTTAACAGGAATCAAACATTTCAGATCATCCATAACAACCTTTCTTCCCTTCCCCTCTGCCCCAGGGTTTAACTCATATGGGCAAAATTCCTTTCCCTAACAACACTCTACGCTACTCCTGCAACTGTGATCATACTGCAAGCCATCCCCTTGGCCCTAGCCTGCCAGCGGGCATGCAGCACAAGATGCCTCTGGATCCAACCCTCTAATTGTTCATTAGGGCTCTGTTCTGGCTTTGTGGTGGACAACTGCTATATAAAAGGATGCCAAGAGGTACCCTGAGCAGCAGTGAGTGCCCTCCAAGTTGGGGTGACTGCGGGCAGCCCTGAAGGGTGACTTTGTTTTGCATGGCCTGAAGACCTTCATTTCAGAGTTGTCCCTGTCTCCATGGGTTTTGAGGATACAGAGGCATGTCCTCAGTGCAGCCCCAAGGGGTTTGCAACCCCTTAGTTTGGGGGAAGCGGACAGTTCCTCCATCCCCAAAGGAAAGGGATTGGCAGTTCTGAGAGGACTTGGCTCAGCAAGCCACAGGACAGCCAGGCTGTCCCCAGGTTACAGGAAGGTACCTGTATTGAACCCTCCCCACAGGCAGCCATCTGAGCTGAGCAAGTACATGCAGGCATGCAGGGTGCAGCCTCCCAGCCCTGAGGATGCAGACTTCCCCAACTGGCCCTGAAACTAGGCAGCCAAAGCCACTCACTGTGTAGCACCAGAGCCCCACGGTGCCCTGTCTCTGTTCAAAGCAGGTGGGCTCCAGCCCCTCTTCCAGGCACTTGGTGGCTACCAGCTTGCTGATACCTGCACCCACCATACTGTCCTGCCTGTGGGGGAAGAGCAGAGACTGGCAAGGCACACTCCTCCAGGAGGGCCTGCAAGTCCCAGCAGTGCCCCATAGAAGCAGTACTAACCACCCCCTCCCCAGCACAATTCCCCAGCTCTTTAAATAACCCAGAGGGTTTCTTGCTGAATCTCACTCACCTGATTCTCACACAGCACCCAGGCAAGTGTGCAGGAGTTTCAGGGAGAAAAAAAGAGCTGAGACTTCCCCTGGTATCCAGGGGCTCTCAATAAAAAGAGAAGTGGTTCAAGAGAAGCTCCCTTGGAAGAGTAAAGCTTTTTTATGAAGCACTGCATAGTAGGGCCAGCAGCAAGGGGCTGTTTGACGACAGCCCTATGTTGTTTGTAGTTTAGCAACCCCGGTGCCCAGGAGGAGGAGCTGTGGACACAGCTCCTAGGCTAGGAAATAAAGTGTTGGACTGAAATTATTGCAAGATAGACTCCAGAGGAGCAGCAGCCACCTCTGACTTTTGGGAAGAGCAGCAACTCCCATATGTGTGTTCACTCACCCCACCCCTCTCCAAAATGGCATGGGAAAGCCTGTGTCATCAACAGCAGGCAGGACCAGGCTGTGCAACCTTGACCATCCTTCCACCCCAACACTGCAAGTACTCTCCTACAAAGAAGGCAGCTAGCAGTGCCACGCCAGGGACAGGCCATTCCAGCATCGGACAGCTTTCTGTACAAAGTGCCTGACCACCTTCTCCCCACTTCTAATAAATGAGGCAAGTGTATTTCAGAGGACATCCACAGGGAAGTGCAGAGGAGTTTGCCAGCAAATCCCAAACCATGTCTGCACTTTTCATCTCAGTCTCATTGTGTGAGTTCATCCATGAAATCCCTGCCTCCAGACAGGTACTGGGGAGAACTATTCAGCTGGGAGCACACCTGTTCGAAAGCCTACAGTATGCCACTGCTGGAGCCTCTAAAGCTGTCTAAGCTGGGCTATTAATTCATGCTAAATTGACTTGAAATAAAATAGAGCAGAGAACACCAGAAAAATAATCAACCAACCAAACTGAAAAAGAATTAAATGGCAAATTTTTCCACTATCTGCCAAATCGGTTGGGCTTTCCAAGGGATGAGTCATGGCTAAATTGACTTAATACAAATAAACTGCCAAGCTGGCTTTATGGATTCCCAGCCTAGAGGAGGTGTGGATACCCTCCTGCAGGACACAATCTGCAGGATGACTTCTATGAATTGAAACTTCTGTCAGAAAACAACACTCAGGAGCAATGTGCAGTGAGAAAGCTGCCTGCTCTTCACCCTGGCCTGGGAAAACCAAGGCAGGAGGGGGGAAACAAAGGTGCAGGAATTTATCATTTATCTGCAGTGACACAGCTGTCAAGCATCTGACAGAGGAAAAGGTCATGGGCCTCTTGACTCATTGTTTCCCAGCTGCCATTTTCCTCAAAGGAAAAAAATATAAAAATTGGACTTCTTACCCGCCCAGAAAGAGAAAACAAATGGAAGGAGAGCTGCACGTGTGGGAAGGCAGAGGCAAGGAGAACAGCTAACGTTGTTCAAAAGTCCCCTGGGGGAGCAGGAATAAAATAAATCAAAAGTTTCGACATTTCTAAGGGCACTAGATGCTAGAGCTAGTTCTGCCCAACACCTGCAAACTCTTGTTTGACTTTCTATCATATGCTACAGGTAAGTAGGGGCAGAAGATGGCTCCTAATCTCCAAAAAAGCAAGAACAGTTGAGAAAAAGCAGTCTCTCCTACAAAAACCTGCCTTCAAGCCAAAGCTGCTTACCAACAGTGGCACAGCTGAGGCTGGAGGTGGTGGCATTGCTCAGAGGGTGCCATAAAAGGACAACTAGAATCTTGTGACAGGAGCTAAGAGAGGCTGATGGCACAGTTTGCCTTGGTGCATGCCATGACTCCTGCCCCATGCACAGCTCTTGTGATTGCAGCTTTCTCCTGACTGCCATCAGGGATGCTGTCTGCTGTGCCAAGAGGCACTGTATTCATTAAGGGCTGGTGCAGATGGTGGGTAGAGCACTCTGGCCAGTACAGCTGGTCCCCATGCAGTTGCTCTTAACCCTCCCATTGGTAGTAGGGGCAAAGCAGAAAGTGAGAAATCCTCCAGGTTTGATCCCTTTGCTGCCTGCAAAGGCTCGAGGCAGCAGCCAGAGGGATGCTCAGCACACACTGCGTGGCAAGCTGGGCAGTTGCTTGCCCATGTGTCACACTGCTCATGGCATAACACACAGAGCAAGAGCCAGATGCTTCTCCAAGGAGAGTTTCAGTTGAAACAGCTGGGAATATAAGATCCCTCATTGTACCAAAGGGGAATAAACCCCAGTGCAGCACCTTGACCCAGGGCCAGCAGGCCCCTTCCCGCCAGCCGGAAGCAGCCTCAGGCCTCAAGGAGAGAGCACACATCGCCCAGGACTCCTCTGATCTTGCTGGAGCACGTCATCCCGTGCTACCATGGAGCTGCAGCTGGGCTCCTGACTGCCTTGGCAGCCAGGGATGGGCCAAAATTGCCAGAGGCGCTGCTGGCCTGGCTGTGGAGCAGTGGGGCCTCACGCCCAACGGGCGCCCATGACTCCCATGGGGCCTGAGATGGTCTTCCTCTCCCGCATCCTTCAGCTCTTTGATGTGCAGCTACATTGTTCAACCATCTTTGAAGTGTGAAATGAGAAACACCCGGTGTGGGAGGCTGGGCTGCACCCTCCTGAGCAGCAAACAGCACCACAGCAGCCACGGGGACAATAAATCCACAGTTGGAGCTACACAAAGCCAGGCACTAAACAAAAACAGTCACCTCGCATTTGCTCTGCGCTAATTGCCTTGGAGCACTTCCCCAGCCACCTCTTGTCTGAAACACAGCTAAAGATTCATTTGTCATTTGCTTTTCCACACCCTTCTTCTCCATTTTCGTTTGCGAGCAAAATCCGTCAAGGAAAGGGCTACAGAACCGTTCCCATTAGATTTGGGGATGATGGATGAGGTACCCCATGGGAGGCTAATGCCTTGGAACAGCATCTCTTTGCTTGCCTTAACCCTCTGTCAGCCCTGAAAGCTGGCTTTGCCGTTCCTTAGGAAGCTGTTCTGATCCTCAGCCTTTCAGTGGAGGTGGGAGTTCCCAATGGAGCTCACCCTCAGATTCACAGCTCACTAGTCACCTTCCCAGACAAGGACAAACTAACCAGAAATCCCACCATGCCTCCTGTGAAATCTTTTTTAGGTGCAGCAGTTGCATCTCACTGCATCTATCTCAAAGACATCTCTCCTCCAAACCTTTTTCCCCTACACTACCATACAGCCTTGGAGCTTAGTGTCCCCTCACACCTCCAGTCCATCTCTGTGTCTTCTCTGGGACAAAAAAGACATCTCTGACTCCCTCTCCCCTCCTGCATTTTTTCTCCTGCCCATGTGCTGTTTTCTAGAGGTGCTGTCCAGACACAGGCAGGATGCTTAGAGCACCCAGAAACAGATGAGAGCATCAGGTGACACCTCATGGGAAGCCACAACCACCCTGTTGCAGCATAAGCTGCTTGAAGGTACCTGGCTTTCAGAGTATCACACCAGATCATCCATTCCTTGGGCAATCACCTGGCACAAAGTCAACTACTTACCTGGCTTTTACTCTTCTCCAAGCCTTACACAGCCTGGCAGGGGAGAGCAGACATTCACAAGGGCACGTGTGTCAAATGCCTTCAATGCAACCCAGGTGAAGTATCCCTCCAGCAAGTGATACCCAACTCTTGCCATGCAGAGGGCTGCTGCCATGCTCACAGTGATTGCTGCTGCTCACCTGGGCCTAGAGGTGCTACAGGCACAGCTAACCCATGGGATCTGCTCTCAAATGTGGGAGTATTCCCAAGGGTTGTTATTCCCTCAAGTAAACCACTTCCTCCTGGCTGCTTCTCCTATGCCTGCCTTGCCAGTATTTTGGCAGGAACCTGCCTAGGGAATAGGCTGTCCATCACAAACGTGCAAGACTTGCTTGGAGTCTCAACACTTGTTGACATCCCAGGCTGGGATGGCAAGGTTTGAGCTGTTTTTCTGCACACCTCTGCCAGAGAAGGAACAAACACAGCCTTTGTTCAGCAAATGGGACTCCAACAGCTGAAGTCTTACAGAAAACTGCTCTGGGGTGCTTTGTGACCAAACCTGTCTGGAACAGGTTTTGTGGATATAACAATCACATAATTCCTGCTAATTAACCATGCTTTCCCTTTTGTCCTTGGGAAAGGGGTACCCAGTAGAAGGCATCTGGTTTAACCACCTTGAAGCAGGAAGGCAGACTATCCCTGGAGTAAACCTCCACAGGCACATGCTTATCCTCATCTCATGCTTTCTAGCTTTGGTATGAAGAATGAGGTTGATTGAAGAATAGGGTTAATTGAAGAATGGGGCTGATTGAAGAATGGGGTTGTAAATAAGTAACTTCAAGGACATTATGCTTTGTTAGCAACTATAGAGATAAGGAAATGGCTAAGATAAGCAAGAACTGGCCGGAACCAGTCTGGTGGTTACTGACTGTCCTGGGTTCAGCAGTAGCAGCCATTTTTCTCCTTCTTAGTAGCTGGTGCAGTGCTGTGTTTTTGACTTTTGG
>WYDI02002063.1:0-46980 GCA_009867235.2 Psittacus erithacus
TGTTCAAGGCCAGGTTGGACAGAGCCTTGGGTGCCATGGTTTAGTGTGAGGTGTCACACCTCACACTAGGGGGGTTGGAACTGGATGATCTTAAGGTCCTTTCCAACCCTAACTATTTTATGATTCTGTGATTCTATGATGTCACTAGACTATAAGCAAACACAAGGGAGAATGCTTTAGCCTTTTAGTTGCGAAGTAACCCTCTGTCACTCTATTCAAGACCTAAACATGAGAATGTTCAGAATATTATTGAGTCATTCTGCTTGAAAATCAGTAAATAATGCGCTGGTGGCTTTTTTTATGTGAAGTAATTTGATTCTATTTTTATCCATTAAAGAATATTTGAATTAACAGATTAAGAAAGTTCATTCACTGCTTTACATCTACGATATTTAAGGTCCCTTCCAAACCAAACTGTTCTATGACTCTATGATCTATGACCGTTACAAACCCTCCCCTCTGCTGCCTGTATATCCAACCAAATCATGGCAGAAAATGCATTTACACAGGCTTGAAAATATTTAAAAATCATCATTAACATGTCTGATTCCATCTTATTTTGCTTAAGTTCTATCCTGAACTCTATTTCCATAGAAATTGACTACCAAAAATTACCAAGTTCCAATTTTACTGTCTATCCTGACAGCATTCAGGCAAATTACATTTAAAATTAAACTGAAAGCAAAGCCTTTGCACACTACCATAATATTTCAGGCAACAATTTCCAGAAAGGAAAGGCAGAAAACAGACTGTGCATAAACTATAGTTCAAAATAGATTCCTCATGTCAAAAGGCATAATTTTTCCTTTTTTTTTTTCCATTAAAGAGTTATTTTAAGTCTTCTGCTGAATATATTTACATGCATAATGAAACTTCTTCAGAGGTTCTTTCTGAATTACTATATATGCTTTAACACTGCATACGCTAATAGTGTACACATATATACAAATCCACACACAAATGGATGCACCCATGCACACAGTATTCATGCAAAAAGAATTAATTCATGCAAAAAGTTTTGACTGGATGCTACCCCCAGTAAATATGTTAAATGTGAATAGCACTTATGGCTGGGTTCATTAACTAAAAACACTGTTGTCTGCATGATTTGTGTTGCTCACATAAGACTGGATGACACGTAAAATGCTAATTTACAGACTCGCTTCTGTTCAATTTACCATCAGGGTCTTTCTCCACTAGGAAAATTGCTTACTACAATCCCCCTTGAGCTGAGACCTTATTCAGCGCCTGAAGATAAAACTATTCTCCAAAAAGGGAGAGTAAGGGGGGAAAGAAGAGAAGGTTTTGGATGAGCTCCAAAAACATCTTCTGATATGTTGTCAGAGAAAAATGCTACCCCAAAAGCCAAACATCCCATCTTCGAAGAGAAGCAGCATTATACTTAAAGAGTAGCAGCTTATGTCATTGCAGATAACTCTTCTCATAACTTCAGCTGCTCATCATCTTTTGCTTCTTCAGTCGTCTTCCTAAAATCCCTAGATCTACAGCATCTGCAGTCTGACAGATCTGCTCACATCCAGTCTGAGGGCTCCTCTGAACTCTCACACCAAGCATGGAATTTCACTTTATCAATTATGTTTGGACCTCGTGTCCCCATTATATGTTGACCTACCACCTGATAAACAGATACAATTGAGAGATTAAGTTGAAACCCACATTATATCTCCAAATTAAAACATCAGCACCAGTTCAGACATCATTCCCTGACACATTCCGGGACTTCATTCTTTCACAGCTGCACCAGCTGCCTCTTCTGTAAATACCTATGACACCTAAGCGCTTCAGAAACCACAAATAGTAATTTATTGCTATTACAATGTATTATACTTACAAACACTTTGATTATAATTACGTCTTTAAAATTTATGAGTAGGTTCAGCAGTTGTTTCTTTTCCTCTTTTGGCTGCAGCACTGTGCTCTGTGTAACCACCTCCCTGTCAACAGAGCTCCTCACCCTTCGGTGTACAAGCTACTTCAGTTTCAAAGATCTATTCTATACAGGGTAAGGTTTTAGAGGCAACTTAATGCCTTTAAATTCTTTTCTGCAACCTCTGTGTTAGTTTATCGGAGCAGTCATTAAGCCTGGGCACTTTGAGGCTGATGGGTGTATCTAAGCTAGCCCACTTTGAGCTAATTGTGTTCCATTTAACATTCTCCAAGCACTGGCAGTCCTCATTCAAGCCAAGTGTGAAAGTTTTTAAATTAGCTTTCACACTTTGATTCACAGACAGCAAATGCAAAATGGCACAGGACTAATTTTTTTCTCCAACACCACTGTGCAACAAAATAGCCCAAAGGCTATTTTAGTTCATTTGCTTTAACTATTAGGGAAGATTCACAGCACAGACAATGCTCCAACAGAGACAAAAGCTCCAGAGGACTTTCAAAGCTTAATATTGCCCCCATTAATTAAAGCACCATACGTTTGTACAGCCTTTTCACTTTGTCACTGGATGTTAAAATGGAAGTCTAGACCATTTAAGACAAGCCGAACTGGTTATTGCTTAAAAGATTAACATATCAATATATTTTTCTCTTATTACAGCTCATATTGTCAATATTTAATGAAGTCTGCTGTTGGACTGTAACATGGGCTATATAGAAACCCACATTTTCCTTGGGGAAGTACAAATCTTGACTTCACATGTAATCTGACAATATCTTTTGATTGATCTGCTTCCATTGCCAAGATACAAGTTGAAAAGGAAGCCAGAATACTGAATTATCTATTGCAAAAATGATTCAGTAACCCCTATCAAACAACGGCAGAGCAGGGGGGAAATTCAGCTTTCCTGGCACTATCCATTTTGCCAGTAATTACCGCTAGGCACAAACACTGAATTCACACACTCAACCTCCTGAATATCTCAAAGTCTCTTCAACAAACCTTTGAAGTACACACATTTCCCTTTGAGCAAATACAAAGGGTGTGTATAAGCTGCTCCACTGACAAACAGCAGAGTTCAACACATACAAAACCTCACGAAACACTCCACACTCAGTCCTCAGTAGAAAAATATTTCACCAATTTAAGAGGGAAACTAAAGTCTCCACGATGAATTTAGCTCATCCTGTCAAAAGGCATATCAGAATACTAGACAAATCCCTATTCTTACAATGTGGCTCATGCATAGCAGATTGCATAACTGCAGCCTTCAGTATCAGAAGAAATAACATACAGTGAGATGGAAGTCAACTAACTTCCATGGCAGTCCTTCCATCATCTTCAGAAGTTTCTCATAAGGTTCAAAACTCATAATCATTATAATTCAAATTATTTCTTATACTCTAATAACTCTAATTATATACTCTAATAACTCTAATTTAATAATGTAATGACTCTATCGTAACAGTAGTTACGATAGTAATTACTGATAGTTACGGTAGTATGGTAGTGGTAACTCATATCATAGATGGGAACCGTCTTAATGTATAAAAATTATTTATAGTGAAATCCTAAAAAATAACTTTGCATGCACTGATGGATTCCAGCTTCAGAATTCACATTCCAGATTTGATGCAGCCTGAGATACACTGGTCACATTTGACAAACTATAAAGTCAAGGGTCTATCTGTTAATGTCATAGTGTTAGTCACTGAGGTGGATATAATTTAGGAACTCCTTGATAGGATTCAGAATACCAGCCTAGCTTTACAAGTGTTTTCTGGTTTGTGTTAAGAAGTTACATACTTGCAAAACAGTGATTTTAAAAATTATCTTATTTTGTAAATAAGAAGTCTATTTCACAGTAGATGTGCAAGCAAAGGACATAGCAAAATCTGTATTTGTTACCATTTTAAAACAGAATCCACGCTGTCTATTTAGTGAAATACATTTATGGGATATTTTAAGAAATTCTTGCAACTCTTTCTTCAAGCCAATTCCAGTATTATGCAAAACTCCAGACAAGTCCATGAGATCCAACACAAATGCCTCTCTGCCTGTCAGCAAGCAGTCAGAAGCAAGAGGATAACCAGGATCACTACAAGACCATACACAAGATCTACAGACTAGTGATATTAAAATTTGATGAGCTTGTTAATGCCTTTAGACCATTAGATCTTGTATGTAACTACAAACAATTCAAATCCTTAAGGCAAACAATCATGAGGCTTTACACCGTTGAACATAATCCAGCTCACAGCGTATGAAACTCCTCCTTCAGTGGTAAGTACAACTCAGACGTTCTCTGAATTAACTTCCAAAACTGATAAAGCTTTATCAGCTCAGATGGTAGACAACGACAAGTTATTTGAGACTAAACTTGTCAGAAACTGCAAAAGAGATACAATCCAATTGTTACTGAAAGTAAAGAATACGCTTTTCTGGTCACTTCCTGTGAGGCACTAACAGACATCAGAATCACTGAACAACACATTCACATGAGACATCATATGTTTGTGAATATGTATGCCTCAGAAACTTTGCATTCTATCCAAACGTAAATGCCACAGTGCAAGTGATCAGTCTTCCCGAGTATCCGCTTTCTAAAACAAACTAAGATGGTGAAAAATTCATGTTATGGTAAATGTGAATCGTCAATGGATTACTGGCAATTCCAGAGCCGGAACACAGCATTCACTGGGAATGGAAAGCAGCCTCACTATGGACAAGCCCACATAGGATGACTGTATAACACTTCACAAATAGTAAGCTGTAAATGTATAGGCTGATATCCAGTTATTAAGTGCTGTACAGAACATAATCTGACACATTTTGGATATCAGGATTCTGACATTCAAAGTATATCAATGACAGAAGCAGCATGGCTAAGTTTCCTGTGGCCATTTGAAAGCCTCACCTAGTGTATTTCAACTTTTAGAAATCCAGATGTACTTCAATTCTGAGAAACTAAGTAACGCTGAACTCTACTGAACACATGAAAACATCTACGTGCTGATAAAAGATACTCCCCCCAAAAATATTGATTCCATCTGAAGTCACATGAACACAAGCACAAAACACATGCACTTCCCATCAATGGTTACTGATAAAACACAGAGCTGCAAACACCTGCAAGGAACAGGCTTTTTTTCTTCCTCCATCACAGATAGTGGCATTACTTGGAGGTGAATTAAAAAACCAATCCCTGATATTAAGGACTGAGGATCAAAGCAACTTGCTTGCATCTGAAAGCCATGCTGAAGTGCACTAAAAGCAGCAAGCACAATGTACTACTATACACTTGCACGCTGGTTTGATATTTTCTTTTTTTCCACCTGCTTATGATACTAATTTTATATTTGAATCCTTAAGCTCTTCAGATGGGCCTTGATTTTTCCTTTTATCTGTACACAGTAAGATAGGGGCCTGATAGGGACGAGCAGGCAAGCAGGGACCTTGTTGGTAACATGTATCTCTGCAGATATATACAATATAATATATATACAATATAGAATCACAGAATCATAGAATAGTTTGGGTTGGAAAGGACCTTAAGATCATCCAGTTCCAACACCCGTGCCATGGGCAGGGACACCTCACACTAAACCATGGCACCCAAGGCTCTGTCCAACCTGGCCTTTAACACCGCCAGGGATGGAGCATTCACAACTTCCCTGGGCAGCCCATTCCAGTGCCTCACCCCCTTACAGTATAGAACTTCTTCCTTATATCCAATCTAAACTTCCCCTGTTTATGTTTTAACCCATTACCCCTTGTCTTATCACTACAGTCCCTAATGAAGAGTCCCTCCCCAGCATCCCTATAACCCCTCTTCAGATACTGGAAGGCTGCTATGAGGTCTCCATGCAGCCTTCTCTTTTCCAGACTGAACAGCCCCAACTTTCTCAGCCTGTCTTCATATGGGAAATATATTTTTCCTGAAATAATTAATATTATAACACAATAAAGGACAGGGGCATTCAGAACTATCATCAGACAGTAACCCCAGCTCAAAATTATTTATAACCAAAACAGCTTCTAGAATTTTTCTTTTCTACTACCTACCAAGTGAATTTATGGTCTATAGATGACGACTGTCTTTGAGCTACACACCCGCCGCCCCAAGGATGCCAAGGAAAATTCTAGGACCACCAGGTGTCTTTCTTTAACAGAAAAGAAGAAGCACTGCTGAAGATGAGCGAGGTAAGATGCGGGATGCTGTACACCCTCAGAGTGCCTGAAATTCACAGCTGGCAAACAACTATTGAGGTCTCCCATATAACTTCTTAGCAACATAAAACATTCCCATGTAAAAGTCTACAGCGCTAATGAAAACCATAACATCCCCTTTTAAATGCATTTTAGCTGTTTCAGAATAATATTACATTGATGCTTTTAATTGATTTTTTTTCCTGTTCAGTTCCTGTTCTGAAAAAAGTGCAGCTCATATCCTTTCTGAACCTTTTTTTTTCCTCCATCTCCAACGTGAAAGCTCACTTTTGGCCTCACTGAGACAAAGCTAGGGCTCTGCCCAAACACACTGCAAAGGCTTGTTCCTTTCTTTGTCACACTTCTGTCACAATGCATCCCATTTCCTTCCTAACATCCCCTCTCAAAAAGTTTCTCGTATCTTTTAACAGAAACGTCTTCTCAGCTGTTAAAACAAGAGAGACCCAACAAGCAACAGTGTGACGTGTAGGAGATGAGTAAGCCTTGCCCTTTGAACAGCACTGAGCTGCTCATGGAAAGCAGCTCAGCTGTTAGAAAGATACCCAACATAAAGAAACACTGAGCATAATCATATCCTACCACAGCTTGAACCACCAGCAGTAGTTTCATTTAATTAGATGCATAAATATATATATCTCAATGCCTAGTTTTAAAATGAACAACTGATTCAATATCAATTCAGTGCATATAGATCCAGGGAAGAAAAGAGCAGACAAACTGACATGAACAAAAGTTACACCTGTTCTCACCACAACACAACACGGTTCCTTGAAACAAAGGAGAAGTAAGGATAACTGCTAGGGAATGACACTATTTTACCTTCTTGGATTTGGCAAGAATTGATACTACAAGAGAGACGTTAGATACAGCAAAGAGGCCTTGTGGGGGGAAAAAACCACTAAACACATGCTTAAATAACAAGCAAAATAATGTCACTGCTTCAATATGTTACTTTATATATAGACTAGATGGTCTGCACGTGTATGTGTATGTATAAAAGCCTGTATCTAATTAAGACAATCTTAAAGTCAAAAAGCAAGTATTGGTTAAGCTAAATGCTGCTAAAGAAAGAGCTACGATGCAAACCATCACTCAGTTTAATGTGGTTTCTTATATGTAACCACATGGAACAAACAACTTCAAAACAGCCATCCTAGGGCAGTGGAGCTGCACCGATTTACACTGGATCCAGGATCTGTCCCAGTGTATAGTTCCTCCATTCCCTTTATTATATCACGTTTGCCAGCAACTACAAAGTACTAATGGGCGCATGAAAGTATTCTGCACCTGCTGATTGCCAAGGCAGCTGTGCAACCACAATGAAATGGGAAGAAGTGAAGCAAGGAACCCTACCGTTAGAAATAAACCTGAATCAATACAAAGAAGACGTAAGCACTTGGCACGTATGGCTGAATTCTTGCAAAGTAAAAATGGTATCAAAGCATGCTTTTAGCCCAATACTACCTACTAATGCTTAAATAAACCAGTTTCTACCTTACCAAACAGTATTCCTTGCATTTAATTGCTCTAATGCAAAACAAAGTCAATCTTGAAAAGGCACATGCTGAAGATGAGTGAACATACTGAGTTTCAGAAAATGTTTGGTTTTCTCTCAAGGAACTACAGAGCTATTTCTGTTTTCTCACTAGGTTCAGTGCTGGTTGATTTTGATGGCTCAGACAGAATCGCCAGTCCTGGTAGCAAATATTCAGCTCTTCTTTGTGTTGCTCCTATTTCGGAGACAACCTGTACAAAGCAACAGTACCAATCCAAGAAGGGGAATTTCCACAAGATGTTACACTTGCATGAGTAGCTATTATCACCAGGTGCAGCAGCCAGAATACCAATTTACTCACTGCACAGATTTTAGAGAGCGTGATATAAAAGCGAAGGGAGCCTTATCATTACCTGCTTGTTTTCATTTCAGAAAGCTGCCTCCCCTCACCTCCTTTAAGCATCTCCTAACCCTTTTTTTTATTGTGGTTTATCTTGAAAATTAATCATCATAAATTTAAAAACATTTTCTTGCAAATCTGTCAGGTCTGTAGTGCTGTTTCATTTATTACAAGACCACATGACGCATCGGAGCTCTGTATTTGAACATGACATATTTTCACTTTGTTTTGATACCACATTGGAAAATTGCTCCTATCAATCTTTCACTGGAGCCAAAACTTAACTGTCTTGTTCACTGAAACATTAAATGCCAAGTCACACAGATGAATAAAAGCATTTGCAAGATGCAAACACTTGCAAAAGTTTCCTGTTGAAAGGGTCTATAGAAGGCAATCCACAGTCAGTACCAAACCCAATTATTCCTAATCATTTTGGTCACCAGATGACACTGAGAGGTAAAAGATTTCATAAACAGGCTGGTCTTTAAGTAGGGTTTTGTAAGTGTTTGCAGTTCTGATTTCCAAAAAGTACTGCAACCCAGACTCAGCTTATGTATTATTTAATATCCAGGATTTTCTGCATCGTTCGCTCACAAGGCGTGAAAACCCCAAACAAACAGACCATATACTTACATTCCCCATAATGCATCATTTTCTCTCTAAACAGTGGCAGCAAACAGGCACATCCAATACTGTATTACTTTCTTCTCTCATTCATGACAATGTCACACACAGGTTCTTTGATTCTGAAAAAGAAGCATTTCCCAGGTTCTAAGGATAGAGGTACCCCGACCAATCCATCATGCTTTGTGTGCTAATGATAGACTCATGCATAAGAGGCACCAGAAGCAGTCAGAGGCAGCAGGCATGAAAAGGAGTGAATCAACTGTCAAGGGTTGTGATCTGAAGGACTGCAAGGCTGTGATTAGAATTTTCAATCAGGACTTCCACAATTCATCACACTACAAGGGAAGGGGGGGAACATATTTCTTCATCAGCCCTTTTGCTGTTGGAATAGCAAGTTCTAGGGCATTAAAAAAGGAAATCTTACACTTACAAGCAGGTACTCTTCAGAGAGTGGAGAGTAAAAGATTTTCTGGCACTGCATAGCTACTATTTTTTGCCTGCATATTCAAAGATGAAACAAGATTATTTGCAGCACAGCCTTTCTTTCTGAAAAAGAAGACACTGCTCCTCCTCTCTGTCTTCTTGCAGGTATACTTATGTACCTGCAAGTATACAAGTATGCTTATATACTTGCAGGTATACTTATATATACTATATAGACACCTGAGCAGATCACCTGGAAACCTTCGACTGTTGTCTTTAGGGATATGAAAAGGAATAAAACCCACCAGGAATCCTTCATCAGAATTTGATAACACACTCTTGACACTTCAGAAAATAAAAAGGCAGAGCTCTTCACAAGGGAAGTATTCTCATAACCCTTATGAAATCACATGCAGCACTTGACAGGCTGCATAGAGTCATGTTTTCGAAATATAAAAGGGACCAGCAAGATGATTGAGTGCATAAGCCCAGAGTAATCACACACACAGTCTAACTTTGTTTTCCTTACACCATTTGTTTGCCTTGGTTCTACCTCTACTGACTCGTCAAAGAAAAAGTCAATCCCACAACTCAGCAGCCTCAAATAGGCCTTGGAGCTGGGCTGGCTCTGTAGCTCTTCTATAGCCTCCCTTTGAAACCATGAGAAAGCCACAAAAGCTCACCAAATATTTTGCTGCTTCTTTCCTCCCCTTCCTCACCACCTACGAAATACAGCAACCCTATCTCTCTGAACACTGATTTCACAAGAACTCATTCACAAAGGGTACTGCTGCCTCAGAAAACAGTCCTTCCAAAAAACGCCTGCCCGGCAATTAGGACCTGGGTATGGAGACTTGAACCAAGGGCCACGAGGGAACAAGGGGTCTGTGCGTGGCAATGTCCTTGCAGAGTCTTTGTCTCAAAATCTAGATCCAAGTGACGGCCCAGGCGGATTAGACATTTATTGAAATATATGAATGAAGCATTATTTCAAAAGGCAATTTTCATGTTAAATGATGAATAATGAACAGTAAAGACAGTTCTTATTTGCATAATTAATGTTTCAGTTATTGATATTCCTTCAGAGGGTCACTAGCATTTTTTCTGCAAGTTAATTAATTAATAAAGCAACTCCTTTTATGTAAGTAATTGTAATCACTTCTAATGCTCAAAGGTATGTAAAATGTCTGTCACTCCTATTTTCATGTTGCAATCCTAATGACACAATGATCGTTTGCATAAATATAAACACTGAATGGGTCCATTTAACTCCTGACTAGAAAGAAATCCTTTGAAATTAAGAGGATAGAAAAACATAAATCATAGCCAAATGCGGGAACATGAGCAGGAACAACTTCGGTTTTACATCACAACAATCATATTTTCCTTATCACAAATCACAGCTTTGAGACAATACACTGCTAATGGTGCAAATCTGTCCTCTCTTTAGCTGAAGACTGCTCTGAGGAGACAGAATAATTTAGGGAAGAATAAATGTTTAGGAGGAAACAAATATGAACTAGAAAACTTAGCAAACAAAAAGCCTTCAACACTCAGCACTTTACAGGTAATACAGAACTTGTTCTTTTTCCATTAAGAAAAACACAAATAAATCTCACAAACAGAAGCCTGATCCTATAAAAACCTGCCACAGAAAGACTTGGGGCCTGTGGCAAGTCTTACTCAAGTCAGGTGGGATGGTTACTTTGCTCATCAGCCAAAGCTTACATACAGCAGATCAGGCATCGTGCAAAATTCAACCTGGCAAAGTGTACTGTACGTGGTGCTTGAAGCGGGTAGGAAAGCGAAGAGGTTCTAGCATTTGTGAAAACTGCCCCCCCCTTTCCTCCCTTTAAAGACAGTACCGAGTGACCAGGTTCAGAACAATATTATGAACATCTTGTTCCACAAGCTAGTTAAAGAGCTGCACAGCCTGCCTGTGAGTTACTGTCTCACAAGTCAATCACTAGATTCTTGTCTGTAAATCTCAGTTTTGCTCCATTCATATTCTATCCAAAACATCACTGCAAAAATCATTTTAGTGGCCTCTTTCACCATGTCTCCCCTTGATGTGGGAGAATGAATACCAGGATTATCATTTTTATCACATGTAATATTTTTAAACCACTAGTAACTTGTCCCATTTCTGACCCTCTCTATCGACATCACCACACTTTCCTGCCAAACAAGCATCCTCATGGGGGGTGGTTCCAGGCTGCTCTCCTAAAGCAGTGCCACACAGTGCTCCAAAGCCAACTCTTTGTTGTTAAAATATCACCTTGAATATATCTTTTTATGGTGTGGTTTAATGAAAGAGAAAGAAAGGGATAGAAGATGTTGATGTCAAAGTACTGACACTACTGACAAGTTGATAAACAGAGACCCATCAGTCTGGTATTTCAGAAAATTGCTACTGTCTCCACTATCAAGCATTGTAAAATGTAATTTGGGTTTATTTTCTGTTTTATGCGGTGCCTAATACCACTGGGGAAAACCAAAGGGAAGGAGGGCCCCAATGTACCTCCACAGCTCTGAGGAATTGGATGGCAATATAGATAATAAATGCTATTATTTGTATTATGCACTCATCCGCACTATATCAGCTGCTAAAACCTTGCAAATATTCCAGACATCATCAAGAATCATTTCAACCTGTTTTCAGACTGTAAGTCTCAAATCTGACTTCCATCTAAGAGATTATAACAAAATGTGAAACAACCTAAATATTGCAAGTCATTTCACAGAAAATGGAAACAGATACTGTAGGAAAAACACATTCCAGACTTGAATAGTCACTCTTTTATGTAATCCTTATCCATATTCTTGCAGGGGCCTATTTGATCTCTCTCTCTGCAAGCAGACCTCACAGTATTTGTAACCACTGCAGATCTTTTTAGCCAGTTGTGCATTTAACTGGCAGTTCTAGCAAATGGTATTCAAAACATAAAGGAGTCAGAATTGCAGGCACTAAGGAGATTAGGAACAGGACACTCAGGTATTCTTTTCTGTATTTCTCAGTAATTACTCACAGCCAAGGAACATAATAGACATCTGCTTCTTCACTGTCTCACTTCTAAAAGATCGATGTGGTGCAAACAGAAGCACTACAGAGCTTAATAGCAAGTTTTAACTGATTCTTACAAGATGAATCTCCTCAACAGCTTTCTCCCAGGCATTGAGGAGCTAGCTAAATAGATACTATTAGTGTATATTTGTGTCCTTTTGTGAAAATCATACTTAATAAACACAAAGAGCCTACAATAGACAGACCCAAGAGAAGACACAGATGAAATTCTAGATTAGCAAAGCCCCGTTAAATCAACTCAGCAATTTTATCTCCAGGGGTAACAATTTGGCTTGCAGTAGTGGGCTAAATAATGCAGTCCAACACATTAAGAATAGATCTGTATTCAGATGGAATGGACTGTTAGCTCAGAAAAGAGGCAGAAGGGAAAAGAAATGCTGAGGTAGCTATTTCCTGCCCACAGCACACTGACTCCATCTTCCAAAACTACCATGATCACACATCTATCACCATATCTTGCACATTCCCTATGAAAGAGACAAAATAGCTCTCAAAATCTGTGTTTTATGGGTGTCATCAAAAGAAATACCAATTCATCTGGATGTAGCACATGTAACACACATAAAGGAGAAATCAGTATCATTAAAAAGCGAGGCTTCTCCTTTGCCATCCAGCCACTGCAATAGTAAGGGGTGGTTTTATCATTTCATAACAGGGGTACCTTCGCTTCCCCAGAGTGCATTTGCAGCAAGCCTGAAATTTCTCCTCTAACCAAGAGACGAGCCATCTTTTCTACCTCTGTAGTGGCACCTTCAGTCATGCAGTTTACCATGAGACAGCGAAGCATTCCTCTATTGTCAGCGCTGAAAGCTTCTCTTCAAGTAGTTCTGGTTTTTTATATGGAGCCACATTTTCATCAGATTTCAGTGCATACATTTTATGAAACTGCTTGAAACCCTCAGGATTTAGGTCAGAAACAGAACATGAAATGTAGGGTAGGTTATAGTGGGCTTTCTAGGGAATACTCCATTAAAGCAATTTCTTGATAGGTAAGGTATCTTTCTCTCTGTAAAAGCAGTGATTGTTGAGCACGGATTTTCAGTAGGCTCCGGAGGTTTAAAGTCTTAAAAGACCTAATTTCATTTAAAATTATCTGCTTGCTTCCTCTGGATTTTGTATCTGTATGAGTTCAGATGGAAGATAGAATTGGGCAAAAGAAGTGATGATAAAACATTAACAAAAGAACTTTGGTTGAATTTTCTACATCTTACAAACACCGTTCCTGTACCTTACAAATGCTGTCAAATCTTCTATAGAGTATTTATTGTTTTGACAATCTAAAAAGGATTTTTTCTTTTTTATTTTTTAGATTATAAAACAGCATTTCAAGGTAAGAAAAAATATTACTGAATGGACAAAGCTCAGCTTCGGGGGCAAGAAATGTAAAGCTACATGATTTTTACTGCATCAAATTGGGCAATGAAAACTTCAATGTATCTGTTCCAGTCTCAGGTATAGGTATGAATATTTTTAAAGCAGAGATATAATATTCCACTGATGTTTTTAGTCCTATTTTTGCTCTAGTCAAGTTATAATTTGTGCTCCAAAAAGGATCAATTTTCATAGATATTCATATCACCTGCCCTATTCCAATTAATTTGTTAGCTGACTGGTGTTCCAGTTTAAGCAATTTGCAATACCAACATAGAAGCATAGAATAGTTAAGGTTGGAAAGGACCTTCAGATCATCCAGTTCCAACCTCCCCTGCCATGGACAGGGACACCTCACACTAAACCGTGTCACCCAAGGCTCTGTCCAACCTGGCCCTGAACACGGCCAGGGATGGAGCATTCACAACGTCCCTGGGCAACCCATTCCAGTGCCTCACCACCCTTACAGTGAAGAACTTCTTCCTCATGTCTAACCTGAACTGCCCCTGTTTAAGTTTGAACTCATTACCCCTTGTCCTATCACTACAGTCCCTAATGAAGAGTCCCTCCCCAGCATCCTTATGAGCCCCCTTCAGATACTGGAAGGCTGCTATACATCCTGAATACAGTTAAAAACTTCACAGTTATGTATAACTAACTAGACAGACAACAAGGAATTTCTAACACCCAGCACTGTAATTCTTCATCTGGCTTCTTTTGCAATGAAAACCCTGCAAGTGAAAGGATTTCAGACTCATCCTTCGTGCTACCTTTTCAGGGCATGCTGAACATTCCACACTTCACAAAGTCGCTACGCCGTGTGGATGACAAGACAGAGTCTAGTGGGGTTTTTTCCTTTCTCATATACATGACCTCCGCAGTTTAACTGATGACTATTCAGTGCATCAGTTACAAAAACCAGCCATTCTCATTTCCTTTACACTCCTCTTCAAAGAAATAAATCAGTATCTTGACTGATCAAAACACTTAACTGCCAGTCATTCTGCCTTGTCCCTGCCTCACACCAGCCTGCATGAACTCAAGAGATGCACAGCAGTGATTAATTTGTAACACGGAGCACTGAGAGCAATAACTAAGTGAGCAGGTATAAACAAATAACACAGTTCTTCATAATTCAGTAAAACACATTATTTGATTCTGTGTGTGTTTTGGAAAGACAGTGAAAGTAGCAGTACTTTTACACTAATGCAATAACATTACTGCTTAATGGTGGAAAGCACAGGAGAGCAATATATGGCCTACAAATAAGAGTAAAATGTGCAAGCTTAACTATACAAGTTATCTTCCTTATAAGTTACCTAGGCAGTGCTTTTATTATATGAAGCCCATTGTTTCCTGATCTGCAAATTACTTCCTGACTCTATTAACTGTAATGGAAGAAATGTATTTTTCAGTCTTGCTCTCTGAAAGAAACCAGCACCACAATAAATCAGCCTAAGCAGGTGAGTCTAAAGGAAACAAGGTAAAGATATTTCAAGTATGCAATCACTGGCTCCCAATAACTCCAAAGGATTTTTTCAAACATGGGAGCAAAGAGATGAAATGATTTAAGTGTAAATTATACGATAATAGGACAATTCTGGAGTATTACCATGCATGTGAGGGATTATTAAAGATCAGGTAGGATTTTTCTAGCCTTACTTCAGGCACCTCCAGGGAAACAAATTCTGCAATGCTCTGTAGGAGATAAAGAACAACCTGAGATATTAAAAGATGCGGGTATAATTCCATGAACTACAAGCTTTCTTTGTAACTCAGATACCTTGAAGTGAACAATGCTTCTATCACAGTCCTTGCATTTCATATGTTTTTGAAGGTTGACATTTTCATTTATTGGCTTAGCATCTGCATATCTTGAATCCTCTTGGATAATATTACTCCTCTCCAAGAGGAGTATATCTTACTCATATATCTTCCCTATCCCTAAATTCCAACACCCCATCCTAAACTTATTTACCTAAGCAAAATGCTTCAGAAATGTATAGCCATTAAACCCGCTACGATTTCCCTGAATACAAAAGAGAGAGTTGGAGATACCTTTATGTGCTCCTGAAAACTGAAGTCAAAAGTCAACATTGGTATTATCTGGCAGAAGATATATTTGCCATATTCTTGCTAATGACATACCAGTTGCTGTGAAATAAGTCACAGCTGAATCACCACAAGGTAGGTTGGTGGCATCAAAACTGCCAAACAAATGAAAAAAGCAAGGCATCTGAATCTGCCCCAGTGACTGCATGTACTGCACTCCTCCTTCTGCAGAAGCTCTCAATCACTTCCCAAGTGTAAGAGTTCATCAACCTGGTTTCATTTTCTCACACTTCAGATCTTCTTCTCACCAAGGCCCAAACACCAATGCAGTTTAAGTTCTGTTCTCTGCAGTCAACAGGAGTCAACAGGACTCTTGGTATTGAGGACCTCTGCACTCGACACCTCACAGGAGTCATCAGCTGTAACACTTGCTCTCAAAGTAGTCAGTGTCACATGTGCTGAGAGAAGGCAGGAGGTTTTCCCATGGTTGTTTCAGTCAGATGATCAGACACAGAGTGCACACAATACACTCTTCCAATGGCCTCTTCAATCTTTGATCTCAAGGTCACATGTTTCACTGAAAAGGATGAACAATTCATTTATGATGCTGCTATGAACTGTAACTTTGTTAAATAATCCCTTAAAATAAGTAACCTGTTTAAATTTTCTCTACTCCAAGCTAGAGCGGGAACCAATGATTAAGGTTGCCTGGCACTTCCCACCACAAGAGTCTCAATTGCTTGCAACTTTGCCAGATTTTTATCTCTTCAGGCTACAATTTTACACTTCTATGCCTGCTTCAGGGTGATTTTCAGGACATGAAGGAAGAGGAATGAGTTGAATCACTTCCAAGATTTAGACTGCAGGAAAACCTAGCGTTTTGACCATGTTAAATAATTATTATGAACTTACATTTGAAAAGCTTTCTAAGTTTTAAAACTGGGAGTAAGATTTTTTTGTGTGTCTTCACATCATTGATCTGTTTTTCTTGCTAATCCTAAAAATAACCAACCCAAACGCCAACAGAACCAACAAAAAAAACCCAAAAGAAATAAACCAAACCAATACAAAATCACAACTCCCAAAACCAAAAGCAAAACTACCTAAAATAAAAAACACCAGGTTTTACACTTGTCCAGGGATGACACCTTTATATGAAAGGAGTATATTTTCCTGTACGCTATTCGTGCCTCCTGCAGCCTCCAGAAGGAAGTAAAATGTGCAGCACATTCTTATAAACATCCCTGGAAAATGGGCTTCTCCCTGTAGTTACTGCTCTGAACTGAAATGACACAAAACAGTGGAACTGACAGCAAGAGGTTTCTCTTTCCACTACAGCACCCAGCAAGCTGCGGAATTTGAATGCAGAAGGTACAAATATCAGACCAGAGAACAGAGGAACAGATTTTGATGTGAAGTCTTGTATCACCAGAACCAGAAAAGAAGAATTTGTAACTGCTGTTTAATAATGCAGGACTTGGGATTTTAGCCTGGGAGTCAAAAGGTAAACTCAGCTTCAGTGAGTAGGAAGATTAGAGTGCATGGAGATCTGTAAGAGAGGTGCTGCATTCAGGTAAGGGCCAAGGATGAAAGGAGAGCTAACACCAAGAACCTAGGATTAAGAACTAACATGGACAAAATGCATCTCATTTGCCTCTATTTAGGGTCACAAAAATCATAGCAGAAGCCGTTGCCACAGCTATTCCATTAAAGCCAGTGGTGTAACCCTGTCCATAGGCAGGACAAAAAAATCTGATCTTGATGATGCCTATGGATCTCAACACAGTGTGATTCTATTTTCCCCCCAAATCAAAATAGGAGTTGTATTTTACTTACTGTGTTACAAGCAAGGTCACCCAACCATTCCTGCTGTGCTTCCTGTTGAATATTGCAAGCTGAATTATTTCAAATACTTAATTTCATTAGACAAATTTTCTAAGATGACATAAATTAGGGCATATGGTTCATAATATTTTCATTTCCTTTCTCTGTAACCCATTTCACTAGTTTTACACTTCATCAATTTAAGCATTATTGCTAATATGTAACATTTGAACTCTGCCACAAGAGAAAAAAAGATCTAAATGTCTATTAGAGAGCTATGATGGCCATTTCAGAAAGTACCCTTACATTTTCTACCTGCATTCAAGACACATGAAAGCATTGAAGTCAGAAGGAAATGCAGAGCTTACAGGACTACATGTTTCTGTGCAGAGCAAAACCTTCCTCACTGCTCACTTGGGTACAAGGAAAAACTGAATCCCCAAGGTACAGAACCCTGTCTGTAAGATTTACACCTACAAAACAACGGCATTAAACTACAGCATGAGAATGTCTGTTTTACTATTGCATAAAACCAAGGGCAAGTGATATTTTTTATGTTAACCATAACACATTCATACACACAACTGAACTAACAATAATATATGAAGATTACCTACTGGCAGGAAGAGCATCTCCGATCAACACCAGAAAAGCTAACTGCTGACATGAATTAATGTCAGAAACGCTGTTTTCTACCCAGATCTTTGTATGGAAATGTGACAAATCTTTCAAACATCAACAGGTGCCAGAAAATCACGCAAGAACAAAACAAAAAGAGGAAACACATGGAAAAGCTTTCACAAATATGAAAGGCTGAAGTCTCCATTACAATGCATAGCCACACCTACAATCATTGCAAAGGTTTACAGGGGACTATTTCACAAATCTTTGTGAGCATATGAAATCCACTTCTTCAAAATAAGCAAGGTACAACCTGTAGAAGAATTCTTAATACATGGCAGCAATGTATTAGTGTCTTAAAAGCATCGGTGAGCAATCAAAATCAGCGCAAGAGGGGATTCATGCTTGTGTCAGGTATCTGAATGCTAGAAATATATAAGCCTACAAACTGCAAAAAGACTGGGCTCTTCAGAAAAAGAATACATAACATATTCATCTACACATACACTTGCTCCTGAAGAATTGGACCAGCAGATAAAACCCCTGAAAACGCCAAAACTGAAGGGCATCCCGCTACAGCTTATTAACAGACTATTACACTGTTTCACAACTGTGTAGTTAAGTATACAATTATTCAGTGACTAGAAAGAGAGGCCTTAGGTAATAACACATTATATCCACAATAGCAACTGTTTCTTTTCTGTAGAGTGACTCCTTCCAAAGCTGTTTTCTACACTGCGTTTGTGAAGCATTATTTGGTATACTGTAACACAGCTTGTAAGGCTATAACAGCCAAATGTAACAGGCTGCTTTAAGTTTAAAATGGTAACCTTTGGCATGTGAGATTGGAGGTGGAAGGGTCAATAAGACTGATTTCTGGGCTCCAAAAGTCAAGTGCTCCTCTTCACAAATATGATATATTGCCATAAAACCGTAAAACATATTCTGCTAGTGATTCCTACTTTAGTAGAAAAGTTTTTATGTATTGTATATATTACATATGTAATATACATTAAGATCACTTGCCAAAGCTTTAAAATAGTCTTTAAAGAAGAGAACAAACATCCTTGACTCATTCAGGCAAAACAGGCACATACCACAACCAGGCTCCTAGGCTCACAAGCACTCAGTTCTCCTGCGCTTGATTCAATGCTCCACAGGTAAGTTAGACCCTCTCCCTGCTGAAGTAGTGATTTACACAGTATTTGCTCCTCAGAATGAGTGACCGTAACTCCTTTAGCTCCAAGCTCTTTCCACAGCAGCGCTGATATACTGAGATGCTGCTACCATGATTTAGAAGTTTCCTTCTCATATCACTGCACAGAGATGCATTAAGAACCATTACAAGTTATTACAAGCATCTCATCAAAATGTTACACTAGAATTTTTAATCTAAAGGAAATCTGTTTTTTAAAAAAGCACTTTGTGAATTCTACTATGAGTTGCAAGGTATTTCAGTCCCCCATGTCTAGTTCCTAAGCTCCTATTACAACAATAAAGAATATATGCAACAGATTAATACTTGGAAGAACTTTATTCTCCTACTTGCATCACCCTTATAAATTGGTTTCCTATTAATTAGCTATTTGATCTCAAGATACTGGAAACAGCCCAAAAAAATACATTGTTCTCCGTATTGCTCTGTCAGCTATCTGCTTGTCTTCTGCTAAAAGCTGCTTTTGAAAGTGCTATTATTAATTGTCAAGCATTGGAGCTGTTCCTCCAGACATCATCTCCTACACAGGCAGACAAGATTTTCTCCACTTTCTGTAAGGACAAGCTAAAGTACATCTGAATACACAATTCATTCTATTTAGCACTGTGCTCTCCCTAATGCATCCAATGTAGCCAGCTTCTTACAGGAAGCAATTGCTGGAACAATTAGGGCTCCCGTAAGGACTTAACAAGATTAATATACACCATATCATCACGTTGGCATCTTATGCAGTGATAGTACAAGGTTAAGGATGCAGTCCAACAGAAGCACATCAGCAATGACCAAAACATCTGTTAACACTCTTCTGTAACTATAGGCTGAACTTTCTTCCCATTCTATTGATGTGAAAACTGGAGAACTATAACAAACTACTTCTTGATGATTATAACTTTAAGCTGCTCTTTTTACCTTACACCTGCAATACTCATACCTGAAATGGGAAGGAATCCTCAGAAATCCTGGTTCCAGTTTGTTTGTGTACAGAACAGTAACCTTACACTGATCTTCAGACTGGGTTTTGGAGAGGTAACCATATAGACCCTAATTGCTTAGAAACCAGCACAATTCCTGGTGGTTTCTTGACACCTGTTTCTCCTAACAAATCAAAGCCTAGACAGTCTTGGGAAAAGCCAGAGTTAGTCTCTCTCATGAAAATCTATGTCCACATGTGAAAATGAAATACAGTCACTATTATTCAACATAAGAGTACTCCTCTTTAATAAATAAGTAAATTTAAAAATCACTGTGAAGCAGCCAAAGATAACACAACATAGTCTATCGCAATGAGAAAAATAAAACAAAACTCAGAGTTAGTCCATTACATTCAAATTGATATTGTCATGGTTTAACTCCAGCCAGCAACTAAGTACCACAGAGCCACTCAAATCACCCACTCACTCCTCTTCCTGCCCCCTCCCCAATAACAATAATAATAGGAAAGAGAGAAAGAGGAATAAAACACGAGACAGACAAGTGATGTCCAATGTAATTGTTCACCGCACACAAGCCGATGCCCAGCCTGTTCCCAGACGGCGATCTGCTGCTCCCAGCCAGCTCCCCCCAGTTTATATACTGGGCATGATATTCTATGGGATGGAATATCCCTTTGGCTAGCTGGAGCCATGTGTCCTGTTTCTGCTCCTGTGTGCCCCCTCATTGGCAGAGCATGAAATGCTAAAAAACCCTGACTTAGGGTAAGCATTATTGAGCAACGACCGAAACATTGGTGTGTTATCAGCATTGTTCTCAGACTAAACCCAAACCACAGCACTGCACCAGCTACTAGAAAGAAATTAACTCCATCCAGCCAAAATCAGGACAATAGTACAGCTTCTTTACTTATTGCCTATGTGCAAATTACATACACGTTTCCAGACACAAAGAAGAAAACCAACACCATGTTCATCAAGATGATTTATTCTTGTGCTGCTGGATCCACAAAACAAATGACATTTACCTGTACTATTTTCCTTCTCTGCACTGTACACTTCTTCTCATCTCCACCAAAAAGTTCCATCTAAAAATACTGATTAGCAGAACCAGCCACCCACAGTGTTTCCGGGTCATTTGCAATCTGTTCTTTGAACTAAAGGTGCTCTTTGCAATAAAGAACAAAGTTAGCTCCCTACATAGGCTTGAGCAATATTTTGACATTTGATATACACGATCCGCTCCCCTGGATTTCTGCTGTCTGGAAAAAGCAAGGCAACTAGAGTTCAGTGACTGAGAATAGGATTCTTCTCACCTAAATTTCAGCTGTCAGGACTGGGCATCTTGCAGAAATTAATGAACTAGGCTTCTTCTACAAAGAACAGTGAGTGACAGAACCATCCCATAGACAGTCCTCTCCCTGCCATCTCTTCACCTTATCCAAGAGCCCAACAGAATAAATTATGCAAGAAGGAAACATGAGAAAGGCCATATTCAAATGGAATAAACACATGTAAGTAACCTGCTAGATCAACAGCCCTGCCACAAAAAATGAAGTTGCAAACAGGGCTCTGTTATGAAAACCACTTGCTGCTCTCTGTCAAGCCCAAAACTGGAAGTGCTGAAGTCTCAGAAGTGTTTTGGAGCTGTAGCAGAGTTATTTTTCCAGTGTTGTTTCACAGCATAAAGAGGATTTCATGTCCTCTCCAGGATCACCCTGCACTGAAATCCAGAAACCAAAGCTTGGCACAGTGGGATTCACTTGATAACAATTCTCACTTTTCTCTGAGGATCTGTATGCACCAAAATCAATCAGCATTTCGTACAAACGTAACATAGCAACAGTGGACAAGCCCTCATTTGATGTAGATCAGTGTAGTTCTTCCAATTTGAAAGAACTTTACCAAATTTCATCAGCTGTAACTCTCACACAGTGCTTTTGAATAGCTTGCTCCAGCACTAGAGAGCTAAGGATCATAAAATCCAAGTGCCAGGAACAGTAAGTGGTCAATTCAATTTGTTATCCTCTTTAGGACTTCTCAAAGATTTTATTTCTCTTGTTTACAGAAGGAAGAAAAATGGGTCTGAATATATGAAAAACATCACACGGGGACAGTGGGTGGAAAACTGTCCTGAAGCCATAACGTGAGATTTAATTACTTCAGAACAAAAGAAACCCACCATAAAATAATCTTTATTAAACTCACTGACGTTTTTTTACTGTTTTTAAACTTCAGCAAACTGCAAGCACGCTGGGTGAAGCAGCACTTCCTGTTGATTTGGTTTGCATTAATTATAGTGTAATTAAAAAGGAGGGTGGGGGTGTCTTTGTCACAATCAACTACCAGGTATACTAAAACAATGAAAGGGGCATTAACGTTTTCAGATGATGTTACTGTGGTGCATTGGCCAAATTTAAAAATGTATGCGTACTTAGGGAAGAAAATCCTTTATCATGTTAAAAAAGGAGGGGAAAAAATATCCGACTACTGGGAAGGCCCTTGATAATAGTGGTAGAGCTGCTACAATTAAGACATGAACACCTAACAGGTCCTCTAACCTTGGCCATTAAAAGGTTTGAATTTGCTAATATGCCTCAGAGCTTGAAGAAGACTGACATAAAAGGCAGTAACAATAAAACTAACTGGATATTTTGCAACATAAAGGAATGAAAAGGGAAATTGAAAGATTAATAAAATATTTACCACATTCACTGCCGATGAACTAAATAGCAGCGCAATTTCCTGATATCAGCTGGACTGCATTAAAGTTTAAAAGTATTTTGCTTTTTACCTGATTACCTTTATGCTTGGTTTAATCATGTAGGTAGCTGGAAATTCCAGTCTTGAATTCTCTGTTGCAGCAGTAAGCTGAAGTCCAAGTTATCAATGCACTAGCAGCCCATTACCATTAACTTAAAGAGCCAGTAAAGATCAAGGAAGCAGAATCTCCTACACCACCATGGCCACAAGTAGAACATATGTTAAAAATTGTCCTTCTGGTAAAGGTTATACAAGGAAATCAAAAAGAGGGTAAAACTGAAATTCTTCATAGATGCTGAATACCTGTTAAAAATACCCACCATCCTAAATCCAGAGAAAGCTTTTCTTTCCTCCCATCAATCCTGACAGACTACTGTGAGAGAATCAAAGGAAAGGTATGAACCTGATAAGGACACAACTCAAATGGCCACTACATGTTAATCTGGCAAAAAGCACATGCCAGCTGAACTGCTATGGCCAGTCTCCAGGCAGAGACTCACAAGTCCTGGAAATGCTATCAAATTACTAACACACTGTCTGCTTCTGCATGAGCACTGAATCCTGCCAGCTTGGATCTCTTCATTCAGCCTGGAGAAGAGAAGGCTACATGGAGACCTCTTAGCAGTCTTCCAGTATCTGAAGGGGGGCTATAGGGATGCTGGGGATGGACTCTTCATTAGGGACTGTAGTGATAAGACAAGGGATAACGGGTTAAAACATAAACAGGGGAAGTTTAGATTGGATATAACAAGAAGTTCTTTACTGTGAGGGTGGTGAGGCACTGGAATGGGTTGCCCAGGGAAGTTGTGAATGCTCCATCCCTGGTGGTGTTCAAGGCCAGGCTGGACAGAGCCTTGAGTGACACGGTTTAATGTGAGGTGCTCCTGCCCATGGCAGGGGGGTTGGAACTGGATGACCTTAAGGTCCTTTCCAACTCTAACTACTCTATGATTCTATGATTCTGGCTTGGTCTCAGGAACTATTTGAGACATCTGAATAAATCAAATAAGCTTAAGTGCTCTCTTTCTTTGCCGTTTTAGCACAGTCTATTAAAAGCTGCATCTCAAGTAACTGGAACAGAAATGTAAATTTTTTCTATGATGTACAGAGATCACCCACATATTCCCCCTCAGTTACTTCAAGCATTAAAAAGAAGCGTATAATCCTTAAAGGTGAGAAACACCCAATATGATGCCTACTATTCTTTAAGTAACTAATCTGTCAGTAGGTTAGAAAAGAGTTATGTAAAAGAAAAAATAAGAAGTATGTATGGCATTAATTGGATTACCAAGTAATTAAAGTTCCTCATTTTCAAATGAGCATACTTAAAGCCTTTGCATTCCCAAATTCTAAATGTGAATCTACAAATGTCAATAATCTCATTTAAATATTTCAATTGACTGATGAAATTATTTTTGGTACGTACAACTAAGGCAGCCATATGTTTAAGAAGCTACTTTATGCTGTGCATTAGTGAGACAACTTTTAACCAACAGCAGTTACACCAACCTACATTCTTAATACACATTGCTGCTCAGTAAGCATGTTTTTTCCATTTATTTAGACTTTTTCATAATTGATCATCATCAGGTTGTGGATTTTCTTCCTAGGTAAGTATATTGTGAACCTTAGACAGCCAGAAGAAAAAAAACTGTATCAATGTGGCACTGTGAGAATTAGGAAAGTGTCCATTAAAGAACCTCTTGGTTTCCGGTATCATTTACATGGCCTAAGAAGACTATAGAGTGCACTATTCTGATCCATCTCTCGTGCTCACCACACGCAGTCCAAGAAAAGTGTAACCTCATACAATTTGTTCCGCAGGTGGAAAAGAAGTAAACCCCTTCTTATTTGCACAGACCTAAACCAAGAAGAGTCACCTGGTACCCAGTGACTGTCAAACCTATTAACTCGCTGATCACTCACCAGGTCTAAGAAGGTGTTTATGCTCAGCTCTCCTAAAATGAAAGTGGAGGGGAAAACACACTGTAACTGGCAAGCCAAAAGGTTTTAAACACTACATTTTAAAAAAGATACACTTCTAAGTGAAAAAGCAAGTCTTGTCAAAAGAGATTAAGCAAAACCTCCCTGAACAACACTGAGTCCTGCAGCTAGGATATTAAAAGCACTCTAAAAGCAAAGAACTATTTTCAGGCTGCAATTGCTATGATCTTGAATTTCTGCAGCCCCACAACTGTCCTAAGCTTCCCAAGAATAAAACTGTGCAGGTTTACAAAGTTCTTTTCCAAAACATGAACCAACTGACAAGTTTCAGAGTGCATCTTGGGAACTAACAAGGATAGACTGATGAGTCCTGATACGTACAGAACAGCACCAAAAAAGGGGATTTGCACACCACAAATTGCTTTAATTGTCCTGGATAATAATCAACTCCCAATTAGCTTCAAAGCATGCTGGCCCCAACAAATACTTTCAGTACCACATATCATCAGCAACCCTGTGAAAATGAAATGCAGCAATCATTCACAGCAAGGCACACCTACCAATATCCCTAGCACGCTGCTAATGAAGATATTTATATTGCTTTTTGCTACAAAAAACGTTTTGGAGAGATTCCAGCTCCATCTTTAGTAATAACAGCAGGACCTTGTACTAGAGGACTCTTGATTACCCTCAGCACCAAACAATGATACACTCACATTCAGGTATGAATAATTCTATCAGCCTTAGTATTGTGCCTTGATTGTCTGCCTTTTCACAAATGTCCTCTAAATGTAATTTTCCAGTAACGACTCACTGAGGAAAAGCACCTCCTAAAACCACAGGGACATCTAAATCTGAAGTTTCTGCAAGATAGCAATATGCCTGCTAAAAGGAAACAAAATGGCAAGCACACATGCATGATAGGATTATTTGATTCAATACAATATAAATTAGGTCAGACTCCTCTTCGGAGAATTCTGTGTCAAGAACTAGGTGGTCCACTAAATTCCTATTCATTTGCCTTCAGGCTTGGGGAATTGCAAAGACTCTCAAGAAACTGATGTTCTTTTACCCACAAGAGTAATCACTATCGGGGGGGGGGGGGGGGGGAGGGGTAATCTCTCAGTGTAACTGCTTCACAATATCTGTAGACCTGAGAAATCTGTATAAGAGCAGCAGCTAATAAATCTTTGCATATATATAACATATACACTGAGATACAGAAAATTCAATACAGAAAAAAACAGTGTTTTGTGTACTTAGGCATAAAACTGCCCAATTATTTTTTTTTACATTGTGTAAATGTTAAAGAAAAATAACAATTTGTTCATTCTTATTAAACCAACAGTAATGGAATGACAGGAGAAGCACTATCCATAGAGAGGGCAAAGGATTACAGGCTAGAAACTGACCTGAGCCTGCTCCCTGGCAGGCCTCTTCTGCCCAGGAACACTGTGTTTTTGAAAGCTTACACACAGTTATCATCTGTTCTGATTCTACAAGCAGCTAAAGTAAAGCATCATACCTCCAAGGGCCATAAGACCATGTCAACTACTTCACTTATCTAAGATGAGGACTGAGTCAGAGCAAGATGTGACAAGTTAGCCCTTCAGCAGTCCTGTTGCTCAACTGTGGATGTATTTGGTTAGGACACACAGCTGAGGTCTTGGATAGATGCTTCACCCGCATCTGGGGACGTGACAGCCTACGGCTGTCCACAGATGGACGACTGGCCATTCCAGGGTATGAGCTTCACTCTAACTCCTCAAGAAGCAACATACTGATTAAGAAACAATAGCTGACAGGTCTCTCTGATCTTATTCTGCAAAGTGGCACACATCTTGAAAAAGACCCACCACTGAAAACAGGTCGTGCAGACCCCACCGTAGCCAGCAAGGCTCATGCTGGCAGGTTCGGACAGAGGATGCGTGTGTGTGACTGAAACACTGAAAACAAAGACAAGGTGAAGTGCTTTTCACTACAAGCCATTTCACACAAGTTCTTACAGGTTTGAAAGGAGCTTTCAATTCTTTTAGCAACAAAAAGAAGAATGGAAAGTTCCATATTGCACAATTAAAGCCACAAACACTGCTCATCACTGTAACACCTGAGCTCTGTGTAAGATTAGATACCCAGATGAGGTTGTGCACAGTAACCTGGTAGCTTTCCTGTAAGTCGCAGTGTTGGGTTGGCTCACTTCTAAGTTGTGATAATTCTGCTGCCTTAAAACAGAAATGGAAGATTGATTCATGGACTAAATTCTTAAACCACGAAATGCAATTTTACTGTAGCTAGACTGGGCAAAAACCAGTGTTAAGGGAAAAATACAGTTGCAGGTTCTCTGTGTGACACGTCAAAGTATGAAAATTAAAACGTTTAAATTTGATTAATTACTTGGTTGAGAATATATGCTTTTCATTCTACTGTATCAAAATACTCCTAATAAAACAGTGCAGCAGATAAAGTCAAGCACCCCCTTACAAAGGCTGGCAAATTCGCAGACCAGCACTTGAGGTTCAGATTAGTAAAATCCTAATGAATATCTACTCTAATACCCATGAAATGCCAAGGAATGCATTTGCAAGTGGTACAATTATAATTCAAAAGGAAGAAAGAAAGTAAGAAAAAAACACTGGCACAACTGAAGTCCAGACTGTGATTTTAGCATCTAAGAGACTTAAGAGACAACCTGGAAGAAAGAAGATCCGGGTTCAACCCCAAGAAAGGAAGAATTGCAATAAAGATTTCCAGCTCTTTCCCAGATGCTTCAAGCTTGCACTCCAAGAACCAATATCAAAACACAAAATTTCATCAATTTTTGCCCCAGACATCAAAACTGTTTTCATATTTTATCTAATGATTGCTTTATCAGAAGTGTCCTTCTCTTCCTGCCCACTGTAGGAGGAGCTGGGTGCCCAGTACATACCCCTCAAAGACTTCCTTGGGACCACACATACATAAACACTGTTGCTGCACTACATGTTGCAAGGTTTTACACTTCCTTTTGGAAGCCAGCACCTGATATCTTTGCACTTCACCTTCCAATCCGTAAGAACAGGATAGTACTTATTTTGACTTATTTTATCTCACAAATCCACCAGGTAGATAAAGGCTTTAAAGACAGGACTGTAAGGATGAAGTCAAAGTAGGGCTGAAGGCAAGCGCTGCTGAAATAATACCAAATAGTACTGGACCTATGAGAGACCAAGTAATAAGGTACTTTTATTCCTAAGTAATTGGCTGAGTAAACATATTGTGATTCAGCAACTCTGATGAATTTTGCAAGAATGCTTGGGAAGTGTTTATAAAAACCAAGTCATTACCTTGACTAAACATTGACTTGGACAGTTAACTTTCACCATCGAGACATTGACTAAATATTGACTGGGAAAGTTAATTTGAACTATAAAGTCTAGAAAATCTTGGTCCTCTTTACTAGTATTTGCTATCAATTTTAAATGTAAACACAACTGCAGAAATAGAGGTTCTCTCATCTAGCCAGTGTTTAACTGGGCAACTCAGGCTGTTTATACATCTATGCCGGGGTCTTCCAAAGTGTATTTAACAAACTGTGCGTTGCCCAAAGATCCAAGCAGGCTGACCACTAAGACAACGTGTTCATTCTGATACTTCTACTTTTGAAGCCTTAGCAGCACCTACTTCAAGTCTACATCTTCCACTATTGGTGTCACTTCATCATGTAAGGCCAAAGGTCAAAGGACATACACAGGGTCTTTCACCAGCTGAGCTAAAAAAGCCCCCAACGAACCCAAGAAAAAAGAAAATCAATTTCAATCCTCCTAAGATGAAACCACTGATGTGTGCAGTCACTAAAGTCCCAAAGGTAATACTACAAGAAAACATGATGGTGTCCTCCATCACTGTGCTGAGACACTGTTAAAAGTACAGCAAAGCCATCTATGAAGTACAGTCCAAGATCAGCATCTCTATCAAAACACACCAAACAATAAATCTGAGCTTTCAGACAAATGTGAACAGTGTGTTTTAAATGTGTAATGAAACAAAGTGGTAATAACAAAGGAACAGGAATTTTGCATTTTAGGAAGGTGTTACATATGCGGCTGAAGAAATAAACAATGGCCATGAATCCAGCACTAATTCCACCTACAGTTTCATTTCAAGAGTTTGAAAAGTGCCTTTTAGCTCTGTGTCTTAATTCCTTTTTTTAATATATCATCTGCCTTCAGCACACTCAATGAAAAACAGCTTAAGAGCAAATATAAAAGATATAAATCTCAGATACGAGTGGAAATATCAAACTAACCAGTGAAAACTTGCTCTTCTATTATGTCTGAGTACAGCATTAAGGAACAGATTGATTCTGGCGTTATGGGGGGGGGGGGTGTGAGGGTGGAGAATGAAAGAACAATAAACAATACAGTCATCAGTAGCTTAACACAGCCCTGTGTCTTGCAACGGAAACATACTGTGAAACAGCTTGCGAGATAAGCTTCATCAACGATAAGTAATTTTTATTCCGTTTGAGTGGTTGAAAACAATAAACATGATTAAATGCTTCAGACATGCATTCAGAATTTAGACAAATGGCAAAGAGTTCCAGGGAGTTTGCTTTTAAAAGTACTTTGGGGAAAGACCTAAAAATCAACTTAACCGGTTTGAAATGTATAATATAACAGAAGCCCATAGGGAAATTAAGAAGTTTCCATTCATCTGCAATCTCCACGACTGTCCAAACCAGAGACAAGCTTTGTTATTTACTGTTCGGATGAACAGCGGACCAAGTTCCCATCTCACTACTTTACCATTCATAGAGGCATTTCAAATGTGCCGGTCAGGAATATGAGCTGCCACGGAGTGAAACACCCTGCAAAAACCAAAAGGCAGCGGTGGCCTTGGTTCCTGGAGAGTTTCCATCCCGCTGGAATCTGTCAGGCTGCCCTGTTCCAGGCTGGCAGTGGTCCCGTGCGCATCTTCCCACGGACGGCAGCCGAGGAGCGATGCATTATCAACTTTAAGTAATGCAAGGGCGTTTGTTAAGCTGCTCCTAGCGACGCGGTGGCCGCGCACAAACACAAAAAACACCCAAACCATTCATCTCAACATTGGTTTTTGTTTGTTCGTGGGGTTTTTTTCCGAAGTAAAAGCGAGCTCTATACGAACGCACGGCACCCCGTAACACAACTCTTCGCTTTACACCCAGTCCCTTCAACGCACACTGCTGGGAAGGAAAAGCCCTGGGGCTCCCCCGGAGGGGCTGGGGCCGAGCATCGTGGAGCTCCCGGCTTGGGAGGGCAGGCTCGGCCCCCAGCCTTCCCCCCTCGGCCCGCGGCCCCTCCGCTCCAGGCGCCATTTCCCCGCCGCTCCTCTGCGCGGCGTCTCCCGCCCCTGATGCACCTTCCTGGGGAAGGCAGCGACGGCGCAGCCGAGCGGCCGGCGGGCCCCCTCCCTGCCCCGGGGGCCGGGCTGCGTTCCTGCACGGCGGCGGGGTCGCCTCTCAAAGCACCGCGCTACGGGAAGCGGCCGCAGCCGAAGAGGCAACCGGCGCCTGGGCAGCGGCTGGAACCTCTGAACGCGGAGCGGCTGCATGCCCAGCCCGGGGAGCAGCCCCGGACGCCCGGCTCCGCTCGGCTCTCACAGCCGGGAGGTCCCGGCGGTGGGAATCCTGCCGCCCATCGCGGCTGTGGGTCCCTCTCTGATCTTTCTACTCCAGGGGATGGAGCGTCCGGGCTGAGTGGGGCTGCGAGAAACCGCCTGTGCCCCGCGGAAAGCCGCGCACCCCGCTCCTCTCCACCCCGGCAAGTTCCTGCGACTCGCTGAATTCAGCCCGTTTTCCCCCTCTGGGTGACGGGAAAGAACCGGAGGTAGGGGGGAGGACGGGCGACCCAAAACTTCCTCCGGAGAGCAGATGCCTTCCCAAGCCTGCTGCGGGCTCCCCCTCACTGGAGGGAGCACCCCAGGGCGCAGCCGCCCGCCCCGCAACACACCCCCCCCCCAGACTCCGGCCGCTAAAGGGAGAAGGGAGCCGGCGCCCTCACCTGCCCTAGTGAGCCCTCTCCTCCTCGCATTCCTCTGCTCCCCATCGTGGGCGCAGCAGCTGCTGTTATTCCTTAGGATACACATGGCTCGTCCATGCTGGGAGAGCCGCCTTCCCGCGTCGCCTGCCCTCTCCGGCCCCCGCCAGTGCGGCGCTGAGGCCAGAGGGAGGGGAAAAAGGGAGGTGTGTGGCGGAGGAAAGCTGCTGATGAGGGGTCGGTCTCCTCCTCCTCCTCCTCCTCCTCCTCCTCTCTCAGGGTTGGGGGTCTCGGCTCCGTTGGCGCGGGTGGGCAGGGAGAAGGGGATGAGGAAGGGGGGCTGGCTGGGCTTTCCCCGCTCCTGGCGGGGCGGAGGGGGACACACGTCTCGCCCGCTCTCCTCCGGCCTGTCACCCGCCTCCGAGGCAGCCCCGGTGCGAGGGAGCGGGCCCCTGTCTCAGCACCGCCTGTGCCCCCGAGGCAGCGGCAGTGTGGCGGTGCCGGTGGAAGGGGCTTCGCTGCGGTGAGGGGCGAGGGGAGGGCGGCCGCCGGCCCCTGCCCCTGCCCACTCGTGAAACCCGGCCATGGCGCGGCCAACGCGGGCCTCCCCTCACCCTTGCCCGGCCCTTCCCCACACGGCCCCGGTTCGAGGCCCCCCGCCGTTACACCGCTACCGGCGCGGTGTTTTTCTCATGGCTTCTCTCAGTCACCCATGAAAATTTAATGAGGCATTTAGGGCTGTTACCTCCAGAGTCAATGGAGGAAGCGTACTTAGCCTAATGCACTTGCTGCCGAGCCAATAGGTCTACTGCAAGCAGATCAGAAGTCATGGAGAGACTCTCCTTTCAACACAAAATTCACGACCCATTAAACTTATTCTGTGATAACAGCTTCTTTACAAACGGAGACTCATAGAAAACAGAGGCTGTCATGCACTTCCTGAAAGGATTTACATACAGAAGAGAAGTACACTGGCGAGGTTATTGCTATTTCACTAGTATTATCTCCAATCAAGGCATAAAAGGAGCTCTGCTCTGGCTAACTGAGGTAAATGACTAAAGAAAAGCTTTTTACAGCTTCCAGACAGATCTGATTCGCCTCCTGGGTCTGAGTGGCAGCATCTTCAGCTGATGGGCAAAAGGGCTCAGACCAGAACAGAGTACCCGATCCGATCACAAACGATGAGCAAGATGTTACGCTGGGCATGCAAATATCTAACTGCCGATGTGCCCCCTTCGGGATGACAGACAAGGAGTGATCACCAAGATGTTCACAAGGTAGAAAGACAGGTTATTTTACCTCCAGCAGACAGGCAGGAGATCTGAACCGAAGTGGCAACATGCTTAACAAGGCAGGGAGTGCCCATCCAAGAGCAGAGGGAAAGGCTGAGCAAATAGATTGATTGGAAGTATGTGCAGAGATCCAATAACATTCTCAAATATTTTCAGTTTCATCTTCCTCAATTATTCTTTCCATAGCACATTATGTATTAAGCATAAAAGATAAAGTCATCTAATAACCTTTATGATGTAACAAAAGTACACTCCAAAAGTCATACTGCATTTACAGAAGTAGTTGCTGGAATGGAGACTTTTACTATAGACCTGTTTTCTTCAGTCCCATTATTAGAGAAATGAAAGGGAGGATTATCAATTGAACCCACTTATTCTAATGCAGATGAAAAATTAAGTTCTAGTCATAAATTTAATCGCTATTGGTGAAAAATCCACTATCTCTGAAAGACAAAGAACTAAAGAAAAAAATAAAGTAACGGAAGTCACCTATTAGGAAATAACATACAGCATCCTCAAGATGGCATGTGGCTATGCTTGTCTAGAAATATTACGTCCAGTAAGAAGTTGGTGATCCTCAGTTCCCAAAAGGCATATGTTTTGTTGGGGAAACAGTAAGTGAACTGCTCTACTCCCTTGCTGATTACACTTGAAAACGAAGTTGCATTTGCCATGATGGTGGCCACACTGAGGTCCTGCAGTTCACAGGAAGGATGCTAATCTTGACTAAGAGAAAAGGAACTTTGAGTAAGTGTAAACTCCATTCCATTTCCAAAATTTACTGATGCAAGTCACACTTACTTGTTAACAATATTTCTTAAATATAAAAGACTGTTCTAGCTCACAGCTTGTAATATGAATGCAAATGAACTTGCAGTTATACTATGCAATTTTCTACTTTTTTAAACAAAACTATGAAAACAGAATAGACCTGAAGAAAAATATGAACTGCAGTTCTTTATTGTGTTCCTTCATTATACAGGAGTTGCCATAAGCAATCTGCTCTGGTTTAATGTAATTTTCTTTTAGGTCATAACTGCAACACAGATTCTCACACAAGAACATATACATGGTCACAGTTCATTCTCTCTAGTGAAAAACGTGGCCAAGAAGCAAAGGAGCAAGATATTTGGTTGGATGGCATAGACTTCTTTCTTCTTTATCTGTGAAGCTTACTGAAATTCATCATTGCTATATTCTCCACTCTGATGGTACTACAGCATTACAGATTAAGTGATAAACCTTAACAATCATACATTAAGAACTGTAGGCCAAAGATGTTATTTCCACTAACACTGACCAGCTGGAGGAGCTGGGGATAGGAACCCCAAAAAGTAGTTCTCTCAACTGTTTTTCCAATGTGTTGAGCAGTCACCTCTGAAAACAGCTGAAGGGGAAGTAGAATCATCTTCTTAGTTCTTGTTTAGATTTGAGCTAATAGAACAAAGATCATCAGCTATTTAAGTGTTCCAGTACACATTAGTTGAGATGGGGGTGAATTCAATGTTATGACCAAGAGTGCTGCATAAATTGTTTAAAGAATTGCCTCAAAATAACATTAAATTATCCACTACTAATACCTGCACATGTGGATTTTAAGTAATTTGTTATACTACCCAATTTACAATAAGAACTGCAGTGGGTAATAAACCACTGTAATAAGTATCCCACAGGGCAAAAATGTTTATCTGGAAATAGATAATTTGCAGGATAATTATTGACAGGGAATTCACTGATAATTCACAGTCAAGTTTTCTGGCTCCCTAGGAAAAGGGTCCTCAAAAAACTTCCCAGTTAATCAGCACCAGCTAACCCCAGTTAGGCATACAACCTAAGAATGGAGCTCATTTCCTTTCAGAGCAGAACCAAATGAGGACCATTTGCGGAAAGGTGGATCTCCAGAGCTTCCCCTCCTACAATCTGCTCTGGTGATGCAAAATTCTAGTGTTCTATTGCCCAAGGCAAAGAAAGTTTTCTTTTATTTAATCCCCTTGTTTTTTCCAGCTGCAAGCCTATGTGTTTCTCACTTTCATGCATGCATGCTGTAAAGCTGGTATCACTCTGTGTCAGTGGTAAATCACTAGGCCATAAACCCTGTGAGGTTATTGTCAGTGCACGCGTGTAACGTCCATTAGTATTAATGAGAACAGGACGTTCTCTGGGATGGAAAACAGGTCTTATCTTCATTAAACTAATTCATGTATCGCAAGCTGTGCTGATTATACAGAGTTAGGAAACAATATTACAGAGAAATTTTGAAAGATGTTTGAGAAGGAGCTTTAGGTGGTGCTTTCAAAGAACCTAGAAGCGAAAGATGTTTGTTATACTTGATTCAAGTGTGATCAAAACTATTCAAATATTTGAAAAGGGAATCAGCCATTATTTCTGCTATTAACAGCTTACTAAAATACAGAACAATGCGCTGACCCATCCCTTGCCAAGTGAGCTCTGAAAATGGCAGCTTCCTCACAAAACCACTCTTCACATTTACTGATCTATATTGTAGCCCACAGCAGGATCATCTTGATCACTTTGGAGATACTCTACGGGAATAGTTCCTCACACAATAGTGATTTCAGTTTAATAAGTTCCTCTAAGGCAATTAGGGACTGACTGAAAATAATACCTGCTGCATTATCAGTAGCTATGGCAGCCCCACTCTTACCACTGTAGCCACACTGTTAGCTCCTTGGCCATTCAGCAGAGGAATTAATCATGATTTAGTATTCATCCTCTATTTTCTCAAATGGAAAGAAAGTTAGCTGTCTCATTCCACTAAAGATATTAGAGATATTTTCTTAAAGCTACCTAATCAGCTAATAGGTGACTGAACAAAATATGTTGCTGAACACTATTTTTAACCATCAAAAAGGTCTGCGTAGAAAAATTGTGGTGATCCTTCATGGAAAATGAGAGGCCACTCTATCTGCTGGCAGTGACACATCAGGAAGAGGCAATGATTATTCTTGACCACGCAGTGCTATCTGGTGAAACATATTACCCTGCAAAGTCACTGATGTCTAATAAAAGCCAACATATGGAAATACTAAAAATGAAATTAAATCTTAGAAAGTTCCAGAGACTCATCATCAGTTTCTAATTATGGAGTTTCTACTGTATTATGGCTTGGTCACAAAAGGAACTCTTTCTTCCATGCATCTCAACAAAGACTGAATGATTACACACACAAAAAGGATTCAGGAGCTTGGTTCAAATCCATCACTGTCTAGTTGTGTGACCCTGGATAAGTCAATCTGTATTTTTTTATATCCATATTTACCACGCCTATTTTGCAGGCCTACTATGTGACTTTCTCCACTAATATTTGGAAAGGCCACAGACACAAGCAAGGACATACATAAACACCAACCACTGTTATGCATGTGACCATTCATTCTATATTGAGTTCCAGGAGGGAAAACAGAAACAGGACCTTGTTGTGGTATCTGCTAGCTCCCGTAATTCTTCGTCACATATTCAAAACATTACTGAACTAACCCTAATGCAAACCCTTTCCTCGACTGCAAATGAACAGCTCCAACATACACTTTACGACTATTCCTCTAAAATCAATCTCCTCAAGTAGATGGCAGAAAGCAGGTGCCCATCTTGCCAAATAACAGAATTTGCCAAAGCACTGGAGATTATGAACCACATTATTTCCCATGAAAGAGTCTGTGATTCTTCAAGTACAGCAACCGACTTCCTCACAAATCCCAACTTCATATTTCAAATCCTTTTTGGCAAGGTGCATTTCCCTTCACAGCCAATTAACTGCGAGCTAATTTAGAGTGGGTTTGCTTTGGCAAACATAAGCATCAGGTTCCAACAGAGAACTGTTGCTAAAATCATGATATACATATGCACACATTGCAAGTTTTGTTGTTCTCTCACAGCCTCCCAGACATCACTGATGATCCACACAGATACCTATGAATAGAATATGCTGCTTTTTAGGAAAAGTTCATGGATGAAGAAAATTTTCAGTGTCCCTTATATACTGAAAGCCCACATGTTCTGTATTACTTTGGAAAGCTTAAACACATGTAAATTGAGAGCAAAGGCTATCTGCTATGGAAAATGTGTATCTACTATGGAAAATACAGATCTGCTTTATAGGTAATTCCGAAATTTGGCTTTATTCTGAGGTTGAGAGTAAAAGGGGGTTTGAAAATTTTAAACTCTCTATTTCTCCAAGAAGAAAACTTATTGCAGCTTGTTCTTAAGATGCAGTCTGCTTTAACAAGCAGTCAACACTGACCGGGACAATACTGCAACTTCTTTTTTCTAAGTGTATATTTATCATCATTATTTCTTCATTTTTAGGTGTTGGCTTTACAATCCAAAACTTCATACTCAGAGGTTCCTAAAGACCTTGCCTGTTGATGCATTCTGCAATTCTGACAGCAAAAGATCCACTTGCCATTGTAAAAGTCATTTTTGATAAAAAGAGACAGACAAACATGATATTTAGCACTGCATTCCCCTCAGTTTTTGCCCAAATAACAGGTATTCAGAAGACAGCAAATGTGTGGAGTGAACGTCCTCAACAAGTAAGGTTGTTTTTCATTTCCTCTTATGTCACATTACATTTTCCTCTTTATATTTTCCTTTAAATTTTTAGACAGACCTGAGAGTTTTAAACATGTCATTGACAGAAATAAATCTTTAAGCAGTCATTCCACCTTGGGTTCAGCTCTTGTCAGATCTGATAAGTTAAATATCAGTGGATCTGGTCAGTAATTGGATGGAAGGCCTCTGAGGAAAACTCAAGTGCTGAAGTAAGTGGCACTAGTTACTCAGTAGGTGTTTTTGTTAACCTCAGACTCATCCTGAAAAATGCCCTCAGCATGGTATTATGAGCACTAGCTGAACAAGGCATTTTCAAGTAACACATAATGTGTTATTTCAATTAAGCACTAAGAAAGAACACTTTCCTCTGAAACTTGGTTAGCCCACTTTCAAGTTAGCTGGGCCCACTGCTACCTAAAACTATCTTTTATAGTATGAAATCAATTTTTAATCATTTTCCTTTTAATACTAATCCATTTTTAAAAGCTAGTGTTTAAATAGTAACTTGTACATGTCTTTGCCTTCACTGCCTACATTCCTGACCTTTCCTTTCATCCTCTTGCTATGCTTCTGAGTGGTCAGTCTCTCAGTCTAGCTCATGTGTACCAAAGCACAGATGTTTCCTTCTGCCATTTAAGAACCCACATCAGCATTTCCAAACCCAGCTATAATCCTGCTTCAAAAGCTGCTGATTACTGACTGTTTTGCCACTGCTCTTTCACAATGAAAGTGGAACTAACAATGATGGGACCAGCCCCAAAGCTCATCTGCCCTTCAGGCTGCAAAGTACACTGTGTCTAATGGCTGAGGAATTATGTAAGGCTGCTTCACATGCTTATGAACTCAAGACCTCATGTATGCGGCTCAACACAAAAAAACTGCCAGACAAACACTTGCAGTTCAAATCCAAGATCTCTGTGCTTCTGGGACCTCTTCAAAACACCATGAAGGTAACATACAGGTAAGACTAGCTCTTGGGATGTCAGTTTTCTCTTTGTCCAGCAAGAAGGAGGGACCCTGAGGCTCCCAATCCCCACACACTCTGCAGAGTGAAGGTTTAGGCACACAAGTCTAGAAACCTCAGCTCTAGGCAGCATACCAGAGTTCATCCAAATGTATTTGCCTAAGCTGGTATTTCTGTAGTACATTTCAAACGTGACAAATCATTACTTTATGACGTTTGGTATTCGTATTTTTTCTTTTTAAGCTTTCCCGGCACAAATGTAAATTGTAAGTGCGACCATAGCAACTCGATGCAATAAATCTTCAAATTACAATTTAAATGAAGGATGTTTGAGGTATTCTTATTTTGAAGTAAATTTATAAATGTCAGCTAGATCAGGGCTTCATTTCTAAAGGGGTTTTGCTGATTATCTAAAAAGACAATCCTTCACTTGGAAGAGATTATAACATTAGCCTGAGATAAAACACAGAGATTTATCAAAACATCTCAAATACATATTATTTATTTATATTAGAAAACTACTCAGTGCTACAGTATAAGTTCTTAAATGTCTAAGTCACTTTTTATTCCTGGCTTTGCTATTCACATTTCATAACAAGACAGAATCAAGACAAACAGAACCTATTTTGGGATTCTCATCCACTGCCACAAAACCAGGATAATTTCAAAGTTTGTTAACAAAAGAGATATTTGAAAGACTGAAGGTTGTCATATGCTTAAGGCTCAGTTTGAGGCTCTGTAGCATACATGTAGAGTATATGACAGGTTTTCAGATATGTGGTTGCTTTGGCTAAGGTAGTATTTGTCCAAGTCAGGATAACACTCAACAAATCAGAGAATACAATGGCACCCCTTCAACCCTATATGAGGACCAGGTTCCAGTTCTGGATGCTAAGCATGCACTATTGCAACTTTTGGAAGGCTTACTTTCACATATAGTGTGCATTGAAGACTGAACTTGTATGCAAACCTCTAGCAAACCTGACAAACCCAGAAGCATCAGTATCCAGAGAGGAAGTTACATGAAAATAAGGTTACATACAGAACAAAAAGAAATCCAAGTGATTGATAAGCTGAATAATCCATTCCTTTCTGATTCCTTCATTTCTCATCAACATCTGTGTAAGTGTATCTCCATTTACAATTAAGTTTGTTTTCTCAACATAAAAATAACAAGAACACTAAGAGGTTTGTCAGCATTCAGAGTAGGGAAAAATCCATGTTTATATAAACAAGGCTTTTGAACATGAAAGCATGCTCACTCTGGATTTCAAATACATCACAGACAGGGTCTTCAGCAAGGAACAAAATCCAAATTTGATTAAATAGATAACGGTTTATGAAAGATCTATAGCTGAACAGTTACTTTCTGTTGAAATGCAAATTGGGGCTGACAAATGTTAACAAACGATACAGCTCAGGCGTGGGTGATAAGCAAGACTAGATCCATCTGGCCTGTTGAGGAAGAAAGAGTGCTGTAAAAGTCACGGCTATAAGAGTATGACCAGGAACACATATGCAAGGACTCATGCTGGATGAGAAAATGGAAAAACACAGCTTCCTCAGACTCACACCCTTATGTTAACTTCAGATCTGTATTAACGTATGCTCCAGTCCTACATATCACTGTCATATTTGTGCTCAGCACCTAATCTGTGAGAATATTGAGCATGACTTGGATTAGAGAAGGCAGAGTTCATGGGAAAATCTACTGAAATTAAACAGTACCAGTAAATGAAACTAGAAGTTGCTAACATTTGTATCCGGTAGCCATAAATCCACCTTCCCACTTTTCCTATGCTATTAACATCTTTTTCTAACCCATGGGGGTTTTCATTGTCTGACACACCTACTCTCTGCTTTGCCTCTAACACAGTCTGGAAACTGAATCCTTTTCTCTATAGAACACTAATTTGCTACACCTTCAGAAGATGATTTTCCATTGAGCTCAGGAAGCATAGATTTTGTATGCGTTTTGATGAGCCATCAACTATTTTAGATACTATTCAAGCTCACCAACAGATTTCAAAATGAAACAAAATCTACCTCTCATCACATGCACAACAGGATATAACAGATGTCACAGAGAAACCAAGTAATAGCAGTTTTCATGGTTGAATTCAACAATTACCTCTGTGCTCCACTCTGTGGACTCTGCCATAAAGCCCAATAAGCATGAAAGAGACACCTACCCCAGGAGTCCAGTGTAAACTTCTATAAACAAAATCTAACATGGCACAAAACAGAAAAATATCCAAATACACATCTTTTACACTAAAACCCACCCAGGAGTTAGCTTATATCTAATCTTGAATACATCATCTCTTGGAGCAAAGAAGGATGTACACTATTGGAGAAAGAACAAAACTGATGTCTCTGCTGGGACGAACAAAGAATACTGTGCCCATATTTACAGCATAATTTCACTCTCATTGGTATTATTTGCTGGTAGGAAGGATATCCTGTTGGTAATTCCATCACTGACCTCTTGTAGCCAGTACGAACATGCTGCAACCCCCCTCCTACTAAACAGCAGCAATTGGCAGCTCCTTCCAAAACCCTCTCTAGATGAAAAGCTCAATGAAGATCCTTTTCTTTGGCTCATTGCACAGGAGTTGTACATGGGTTTTCTGTCCCTGTGTAATTTTCCTCTGCAATGTGTACTCAAGGTTAAAATGCTGCCCTTTCTCCTTGGTGATATGTCACTGAACTACCAAAGTATACACATTAGAGAGCTTGCCAAGTGGCTAGCCGAGTGATGCAAAGATAGGCTTTTGATGCACATCATGACCTTAGTGCATTCCCTTTAAATACCAAAAAAACAGGAAGGAAAAGAGCCTTTTCTCTTTTCCATCTGGGGGGAGGAGGGCATTAAGTGTCTCTTTAGGTACAATAGCCTTCACATTTATTGTAAATTATTATTGCAATTATTATAGCCCCTAGAGGCTTCAGCTGAGACCAGAATCCCTTTATGATGAATAGCGTAAGACCTAAAGCAAGAGAAAAGCCTTACCTCAAAAATGCATAAACTAAAACACAGCTAAAAAACCCAGGAAGAAAACACCCTCATCGCTGTTTCCATAATAAGGAAAGGAGGCATAGGGCATAAGTGAGCTTTTCTCCAAAATCTCAATGAAATCTGAGGCAAAGCCAGGAGGGAGGACTCAGGTGTCTGCCAACTGCTAGTCTAACACCTTCACTTCAGAACAACCCATCTATGACACAGACCTCATCTTCCAGGGACTGCAGCTCGTCCACATTGTGCAAGGCCTTTGAAGACACCATATAGACCAGTAAGCCAACGCTTACTAAGCTCCCTGTGTATAAACATATTCCTGTGTCTGGGACAATGGCAGTGTGTTTGTTTCTTTGTATTTGCAACAAAACAAGCAAAGAGAAAAAAAACATAAGCTTTGGATACTACAAATACAAGCTGTAGGAAATGTTCAGGCCATATATCTGGCATGACCTCTATTCTGTTCAGTCTGCATATCCAGCTAAGAGTGTCCATTTTACTATCTATTTACCTGGCCTAGAGTTTGAATGCTCACTGTGATTTAACCGTCGTCATACAAAAGAACATTAAAGCTCAAACATGACTTGGAACGCAGTTTAACTACAATCATGTGGGAAATATCTCATTTTAGTTAAAAGGGAATAGGATTAAATGCAATTAAAAGCTCCCAATGATGTAATAAAGACAACTGAAAAAAAACATCAAGGGAAGTGGGCAAGGAGCAATTGCCTTTCTGTCTAGAAACAGTAAAATAATGACAGTCTGATTGTTCTTAGGGTCACCAAGGCCAAAATGTGCAGAATGACCTTCATTAAGTCATACTTTGTACTTTTGCTAGGAGACTGTTGCATCTGCTCCTTTCAATTTGGCTTGTTTGAGTAACAAAGCTCCCAGCGATCATCTAAACCTCATTTGAAGCACCTGTGAACAATTCATTATATTAATATAACAGCAGGGGAGGAGTACAGATACTAATAAATAGGTTGTTGAGCAGCTTCTGCTGCCAAGGTTGCTTTACCAAGCACGGAAATGTCCCCTCCACCCAAAAGCTGAGGCACTGCACTGAGACATTGGGATTTGTTGTACCACAATGTGTCAGAACACACATCTGGCAGTAAAGAAGCATGTAAACTGATTTTTTTTCCCTTTCAAAACAGTTGATAAACTTGTGTCTAATACCTCTGAGAGACTCCAGTGTGATTTGAAACAGTTTGTTCTCAGTTACCATAGAACAAATATTCTCCAGCTAAAGGTGGCTATGAAAGGCATTTGGTAACAATTTGTACCAGCTGGGCTTCTCATTACTTTGAATAGATTTGTGTAAATCAGCACATAAAAATAAACAAGTGGTCAATGCCTTTCGCTGCAGTTGGATGTGGTGCAGTAGTAGAAAATAGCTGAACTACTGTATTTTTCTCACATTTTGCGGTTTCAGAGATTTATTTTTTAATAGAAGCAAAAAAGGGTTTTGCTGTTAACATCCATTTAGTCTGGTTTCATTTAGTCACATTTTGCAAATGTCACTGAAAAGCAAAGGTCAGCTGGAAAAAAACCAGTATGCTATGGATCAGTACAACTACAGAATGCAGAGTAGCACGGGGTTATAGAAGAAGCTTAGGAGGAAAGCATATCTGCAGTAATGGGTATACATGTGGTAAGTTCCTGTTCATGGACCAGCATATCTATTACCTTAAAAATAGTAAAAAAAAAGATAGTGTTTATGATACTATAAGATATTTTTCCAGAGAAACAGAGGAGAATGTCATGTTCTCAGTTCACTGACTCTTTTATATATATATTTGGGTATTTCTCAAGCAGCCTTGGTTTTGAAAACCAGCTTGTAGGCCAGAGCATCCTAGCTGGGCTCTTGCTGCAGTAATTTTTTCTTCCATTGCACAAAGGGACTATAGGAAATTATAACCAAAGTCCCTATAGGAGATGTAGGCTGTATTCCTCGCTCAACAAAGGACCCTGGGAAAATACAGTAAAGCCTAACTTTAAAAAGTGTTTAATGTTATGTAAATCAGTACGCATTAAGTACCTAAAAATCTTTATAGCTCTCTCTTGTACTGTCTCCTGTCTCTTATCATTCTGCTGTGAATTGCAGTATTTCCAGTTTATACTATACACACTATAAGCTTTGATGAGTTAGTGCTGGTAAAGCGCACTGAGAAACTTAAAAGGACCATGCAGTTAATAACTATAACGTATCTTGCCCTTCAAGATTTGGTTGACAGTTTTTAACAATTATTATTCTGGAAGGCACACAAAATCCATACAGAAGTGTCTCAAGACAGCTGAACTGGAATAGACATTGCCCCATTTTCATCCCTTTATGGAAAGAATAAAAAATTAGAAAAGGAAGGATATTACATATATCAACAGCCAGGAGGGAGACCATTTTAAACAGAGAAGTTAATAGGATCAATATGATTTTCTATCAGTATAACAGAGTAAAGAGCATAATTCTCATAACTTCACAATCTCCTATTTTCCATGCCACTCTAGGCATGGGTTAAAGATCATTTCTTAGCCAATTTTCTCTTTTTATTCTGTAAATAAATTTGTTGATTTCTCAACATCCAATTAAATATGTACAGAAAAGTCATAAAGGTATCCCCTTTATATTTTTGACTCTTGATGGTTTCTTTTAAACTTTGAAGCCATAAAGTAACCAAAACCTACCTTGATCTCTATGCTGGAATTGATTTAGCAAAAATTGGTAATTGACTCACTGCTTCGGGGGTATCAAATATAAACATTTACACACCTACTGTGAAATCCTCTCCAGCAACGTGAAATTGAGTAATAGAAAAAAACTGCTTTTATTTAAGAAAAGATCATTTTTATCATTTTTGTATATGAAGCGCTCATTTAAAACCTTTCTTTGAGCCAAAAAGGATCACATGACAATAGCAGGTTGAGGGGTTTTCAGTAATTGTATCTTTCACATCTATCTTCTGCATAGATAGCTATGAAATAAATACTGCATGTGAGCAAGTACAAAAATATACTTGAGGTACTTCTGTTAGATGGAATCTCATCCCCCTGAAATTGCCTTTCACATGAAAGATGCCCAACGACAACCAGCAGTTTAACTAGCTAGGAATATATACAGTCAGTTACCACTCAGCCTTAAACTGTTATCTGATTTGTCCCATAAAGCAGAATATATGAGGTACATGATAGAGCATGGGGATAATGTACAATAAACATAACTTACACTGCAGGAAAATGAGTTCCCATTGGATCATCTGACAACAAAATCAACTGTGCAAGAATTTGCCCAATCTGATCAAACTGTTTTCTTGCTCATATTCCTTTATCCTAGCAACATAATTAAAGCCAGACTTCTTAGAAAGATGCTTTTGTGCTAGCTTTTAATTTACTCATTCTAGTAAAGCCTGCCAAACTTTTTTGCCCTGTTTAGAAAATATAATGTGCGTTACTTGCTGCAGTGGCAAGGAAGTACAATCACACCATTCTTTGCTCAGCCTTTCCCTCTGAATCTTTAAAGAGCATCCGATCACCACTGTCTTTTAAGGTTTCTTCCCAGGACAAGAGAAGCTATGGCTCATAAAGAATGGAATGTATTTAAAAGACTTCCAAAAAATGTTAACAGCTATCAAGATTTCTGAATAATGGCTCACTAAATATGTTTACTTTTTAATTGGGATTACTAACTTATGTCTCCATTAAAAGATCAAGGGAAAAAGGATTTCTTTCTAGGACATTTACAGTAATTATTTACTTTCTTCTAATGAATGCAGACTCTGTGTCAAACCTGATCTATAGTGCTGGAGTTAAGTAATTTTGTATCTATTAATCATCATTATTAATCATCATTTAGATGCTCTGTATCTCTTTAAAGGCATAAATATTTAGAAAGTCTTCACATAGCTTGCATTCTTAAAAATGGCTATAAATCGAAGGCAGAGGTTGTGGGATGACTTTCTTCACCTCAGCATACACTTTCTAAATACTGCAGGATTCTTGACCATATAACCCACATGCTATGAAAAAGTACAGAGGCTGTGGCTTCAACAGCTAAAGGCCTGCTATGAGTTTGTCCTATTAAATATTGAATAGAAATAGGTCAGAAGGACCTAACCTACCTAAAGTATCAATACCTAAAGGGGCCTGCAAGAAGGCTGGAGAGAGACTTTTGACGAGGACAGGTAGTGACAGGACAAGGGGGAATGGCTTTAACCTGACAGAGGGGAGATATAGATTAGGTATGGGGAAGAAGCTCTTCCCTGTGAGGGTGCTGAAGTGCTGGCACAGGGTGCCAAGAGAAGCTGTGGTTGCCCCATCCTTGGCAGTGTTCAAGGTCAGGTTGGACGGAGCTTGGAGCAAGCTGCTCTAGTGGAAGGTGTCCCTGCCCATGGCAGGGGTTGGAGCTGGAGGAGCTTTAAGGTCCCTTCCAACCTAAACCAGTCTGGGATTCTACGACCTCTGCCCTGAAGTGCCTAGTCTCTATATAGCTGATAGAGTCTTTGGCTGGAAGGGAGCCCAGCATGCTTACTTGGATAGCAACAAGTTTATTATTCTAATTTGTGATTTCTGAATGAAGAAGAGTGTTATTAGGTAACCTAATGAGAACAAAAGGAGATAGGGTAGGGAAGTCTGGCGGAGAAAAGCATGATGAGGAGGACACATACGTGTGAAAGCTGAAATGGGGATACAGCGCCGAAGGGACAGATGGAGTCGAGCCAGGCTGCAACACAGGTCCCTCCACAGCTTGAGAGGGGGGCAAACAACACAAACTCTTTTAACCACAGCTCCTACACAGGCAGGTTTGTGCACAGCAAATTTATCACTGTTTTCAAAACCAAGCACACTAAACCCTGCCTTTGATTCATTCTGGCCACATTCTTGATTTCACACCGTTAATGGGCTTCTAAGTTCTGTGGGTCTTTCTTTAGATTTCCACAGATTTCATTTTGAAGAGTGCAAAAAAACCCCAAACAAAGAAAATTACCACAGCAGGTTGGAACAAATATGGCCGTAAGTGGGTCTGTAGGAACGGGTAATTCCCCTGAGGTTTCCCAAACTTCCCCTTACTCTCACAGGTTCACTACAAACACAGTCTGAAAGTTAAACAAATAAAGCTCGCTCCTGGCAAAGGTACATTGTAAATGGATATTAACTCAATGTTTTAATTTCAATTTTAATTTAATTTTTTATTTTTAATTAAATTTTAATTTAATTTAATTTTAATTTCCAGATTTAAATAAATCTTTCAACAGAAGCAGGAACTTGTTATTTACCCCAGTGCTTGTCTAAAAAGCCATTTTGTAAACTTAAACAAAATTGGTTATTGACTTTGGAACAAGCCCTGTTGCCTTGCGTCTTCCAGACCTGTTCTTGGTAGAGGAACATCATCAAGACAGTTTTATCATTTCCCAGGCAATGTTCTTGCTACAAGCTTACATAGGGCCTTGCAAGCTATTAGAATAATATCATACCTTCCTGGTGTACCATTGTACTGTCTGGGAGCCTACTTCAAGGTATTGACAAACATATCTCTTGATTTCCTTGATTTAGTTAAAAAGTTTGTTCTAACCAGAGCTCTAGGGTGACCAGGTTTTGCAATTAATCCCTTCTCATCCTACAGCACTTGTCAGCTTGCTCCAGAAACCAGAGGAGCAGGAAAGGAGCAATACTTGCAAACAAAGCCATATCAATTTAACCAGTGACTCCTCAGGTCCCCAGGGAGGATGACTGAGGAGGAGTCCCTGATCTCCATGGGAATCTGTACTTCACAGGCCTGGGAAAGGGCCATCAGTGCCAATTGCTCATTAACCTTCTCCACTGCTGGAAATCCAATGGTGTGTCTGCCTATTCAAACATCTTTATGAGAGCAGAGCCAGGGAAATGGGAGGTGCAGGGTGTGGTGGAAAGGGTCATACATCTTCATCAGCCAGCAGCAAAAGGAAATGGAAGGAGGGGTGGCATTGCAGGATCTCAGCTTCCATTAACATTACAAAAATAAACTATTCAGCATAAAAATAACATATTTTCCACAGACCTGTTTAACTCTGAGACCTGAGTCTCTTCCTCCTCACAGTTAAATAATGAAGAAATATCTCAAAGGATTTAGCTTTCATTTTTACAAGGGCCTGTAGGGACAGGCCAAGGGGAATGACTTTAACCTGACAGAAGGGAGATGGAGATGAACTCTTAGGCAGAAGCTCTTCCCTGGGAGGGTGCTGAGGCGCTGGCACAGGGTGCCCAGAGAAGCTGTGGCTGCCCCA
>WYDI02002064.1:0-24770 GCA_009867235.2 Psittacus erithacus
ATAGTATATTTGAGTATATAGAATTATATATGAAGATTATTGTCTTTATGCTTAATTCCTTCCAAAAAAAGAAAAAAAAGAAAAAAAAAAAACCAAACCAAAAAACCACAAAACATTAAACCTCCAGTGAACAAACAAAAAACTCTGGAGGAGAAAAAAACAAACAACCAAACAAGCCAAATAAACAACAACAAAATATAAACCAAACTAAACCAAACCAACAAAAACCCCAAATAAACAAACTAAAAGATCTGGAAGGCCTGTGGAGCCAACTCAGTGTTCAGTCTAACCTACTGCTCTAAGCAGATCTAGTTTCAAAGTTCTGCCAGGTTTCTCAGATGGGGTTATTTCTATTCCTAAGAAGAGCATATTCCTGGTTGTGTAAGCTACCATTTACATTTTGTCCAGCTCCTCCCTTTTATTCAGAGTTAAATCTAGCAAAGCAATTCTAGCTTTTATTTTCAGTCTTTTGTATCAAAATACCCCAGGAAGATGCTGGATATGCATTGTGTACTGCCATATTCTTTTTCAGAAGATGTTGTTAAGTAATTAGAACCAAGTCATGCGGCCTAGAAGTCTAGATGGCTTTTTTTGTGTTTCAAGAGAAGTGTTTTCTGTAATGGCTCTCCTCTTGTTGGGCTGACTGCAAGTTATTGCTGAACAGCTCTTGTTTTCTCTCAAGATTTGGGTAGCCTAAGATGATATCTTGTTGCTTTTTCTTCTTGTTTCCTGCTTTTCCTTCTTGAACATTCTGTATCCTTCTGTATCAGTTTCCAGACATGCAAATAATCTCATCTGTTACTGGCACTCGGCCTAGATTACCCAGGTAACAAGTTTCTAGCCTGCTATAAAACACTGCCCTGACCATACTGAGAGCTTCAATCAGCTCAGTAGATCAAATATAACTCAACTGCAGTGATCTGGGATTCACATACTCCTGCTAGGAAGTACAGTTCTTCATTCTTCCGTGTTCCTCAGCTTTTTATTTGCTGCCTCCTGTTTGTTACTAACAGCATGTTCCCAGTTGCAGCCTTACAGAAGGGGAACAAAAAAATTACATCAGAGTGCAGTGGACAGCTGTATGTTGCTGTATGATTTATTTCTAGTCAAGAAAGATTAAGTTATAATTCCTGGAAGGTGAGACACTGAGGTCAGACTTTTCTCAGCAGAAATAAATTGTGCATTATATATGGTTGTCCACCTCTCTGGGCAATAGCTACTACTTACCAAGCCAGCTGTTATAGCCTTTATTTTGTCACTTCTGTTTATGCTGATTTTTTTTTTTTTATAAGAAATATCCAAAATATCTGAATATTTGGACGCTAGTATTTTGTGTTAAGGATGAAAACAAAGCAAAACCCAAATCACAGTAAGAAATTACAGGACCTCAAAGTTCCTATGCCTGTAGAGAAAATCGTGAATGCAACTACATGGTTACATGTATATTCAGCTACATAGGTCTGATCCTTCTTGGCTAATTCAGCTTTTAAAGTAAGGATCCAGTTTGTTGTTAAAATACTTGGTTTATATGTGACTTAAAATACTTAGTTTATATTCCACCCTTGAGATGAAAATACAAGCATAGAATTAGACTGTAAGTTTTCCAAATGGAAAATGGTTTTCTGTTGAGCCAGTATCCTTGTATCCAAATTGATACTTCAGAAGTTACTTTAATAGAAAGTAGAAGCTGGCGCCAGCACATTTAGCAGCTCTATGTCAGTGGTGGTACTTGAGTAAGAGCTGTCTGATAATCTGTGCTGCAGCAGTTTGCATTCTTATCCCGTGGACTGTTAGGATCAGACCAAAAAAGCTTAAAATTAAACTGAAGAGTTTCTAGGCTCACAGCTAGCTAGTTAAGAGATCTAGCTTCAGTTTTTCAGCTTCATGCCTTTACTCTGTTTCTTGTTTGAACCACTAAACTAAAATGGTTTGATGGTCTTACAAAAATACATAAATTAGTTTCCAATAAATTAGTTGAAACTGTAGTTTTTCTGAGATGGACTGAAACTTTTTTTTTTCCTAATTTCAGAAAAAGGGAAAATTCCAAATTTCATTCTACTCTGAAAACAAGCACTATTATTGAGAAAAAAAATTGCCAATTAATTGAATGCTGTTTATCATACAACAAACATGCCTGCCTATCTGAAAAATGTTAATGTAATTTCAGATTAATTACTTTCTAAAGACCAGCTAACTGACAAGCTGTGGCTGTACTGACTGCCTTCAGTTCTCAGTTCTTTTACTGCATAATTCTATTCATATTCATTTTACTGTCATAATTCAATTCAGAATCTGTCATAATTCAATTCAGAATCTGTCATACTACCCTGAAAAGAACTGGCCATAATTGAAAGAAGGCATAATGCTTAATGTAAATTTCCTTAAGAAATTGCGGAAGGCTGAATTAATCTCATGGGCTTTTGGATCAAATTCTACTGCTTTTGCTAGAAAACAAGGCAGGAAGTGTTTCTTCTCAATGTAAGAAACCAAATTACACAAGTAGTTTCTCCTTAGTATGTTACATATGCTTTCTGTGACCCTCATAGTCATTCAGGTTTTACTGTCTTTAAAGTGGGGAATGTTTCTGTGCATCTGCAGCACACACATTCTTCTGTTTTTTCAAGTAATATTTCTAGTATAACTATTACAATTCTTTTTTGGAAAATACTGTGTCCTAAGTTGATTATGGAATTATGATTAAGCTGCTTCTTGCATACCAATTAAATAGCTCTTTTTTACAAGATAGTCTATGTCTGTATGAAATAACATAAAACATTATTGTTTATTAGTAATACATTTAAGTTCTCATCCAAGATACATCACTCACTCTTTCCCCAGCTGACAGAGGAGACTGATATGTTGACTTGTGTCAGAAGCATGTGTTAGGCAGATGACACAAGGAGAGAGGGACTGCAGTTTCATCATGTCTGTGTCTGGAAAAATACATCTTTTGTTCTCTCTGTGTGGGGCAATGCTTCCAATGCAGTGAAGCATTATTGTTTCTTGCTTTTTCTGTGACCTTATTCTCCAGATGAAGCTGAAGCTCATTGCTGGGGCCAGGCTATGGTTTCTGTTGTGTGAGGCCTCAGAATGTAAGACAAAGGTTAGGTGAGCTTGCAAATGCAGGATGTGCAGCAGGGCACTGAATGGTACTAACCATGTGAGGCTGCCAAAAGCAGTGTCACTGTACCAGCACAGAGAGCAGTGCAGGAACAAAACCCACCCAAGTTTTATGTAACTGATTTATTACCCATGGAGATGCTTCACAAAGGGTGAGCTATGTGTTGCCATGGAAACCTTGTTAGCAACTTTAAGCTGAATTGGGTGCATCCCTGTGAGCTTCATTTGGAGCAGTAGCTGCAGAGAAGAATACCCTGAAGGGCAGATGATTGGATTTTTCATTTTCCTTAATCTTTAGTGCAGTTTTGTCCTGCTCTTTAATGAACAGTGATAAAAATGTTTAGCTTTAGGTCTTCCTGATGCTGGGGAGCAGCATATTTTGTAACAGTGTTTGAGTCCCCATGAATTCTGGAATTATCCATCATACTTAAGAAGTTGTGGCAGTCCAGTGAAGTTCCTGCTGACCAGAAAAGGGGAAGCATAACGCCCATTTTTAAAAAGGGAAAAAGGGAAGACCTGGGGAACTACAGACCAGTCAGTCTCAGTCTTGGTGCCTGCAATGATCATGGAGCAGATCATCCTGGGGACTATGCTAAAGCACATGTACAGTAAGGGGGTGATTGGTGAGAGCCAACATGGCTTTGCTAAGGGCAGATCGTGCCTGGCAAATTTGGAGGCCTTCTATGATGAGGCCATGGCTTTGGTGAATACAGGAAAAGCAACTGACATTGTCTACCTGGGTTTGTGCGAAGCATTTGACGCTGTCCCATCCAACATCTTGTCTCTAAATTGGAGAGGAATGAATTTGATGTATGAACTGCTTGGTGTATAAGGAATTGGATGAATGGCCTCACTCAGATATCCCAAGTGGAGGCCCATGTGACAAGTGGTGTCCCTCAGTGGTTGGTATTGGGGCTGGTGCTGTTCAGCATCTTTGTCGGTGACATGGATAGTGGGATTGATGCACCCTCAGCAAGTCTGCTGATGACACTAGGCTCTGTGGTGCAGAGGAAAGGGATGGCTTCTGGAGAAACCTTGACAGTCTTCAGAGGTGGGCCTATGCCAGCCTCATGAAGCTCAACAAAGCCAAGTGCAAGCTCCTGTGCATGGGCTGGGGCAATTCCAGGCACAACTACAGACTGGATAAAGTCTGGATTGAAAGCAGCCCTGAAGAGAAGAGCTTGGGAATGCTGGTTAGTGAGAAGCTCAACATGAGCTGGTAGTGTGCGCTTGCAGCCCAGAAACCAATTGTATGCTGGGCTGCATCAAAAGGTCTTGTGAGACCCCACCTGCAGTTCTGCATTCAGCTCTGGGGCCCCCAACTTGAGAAGAATGTGGACCTGCTTGAGCAATTCTAGAGGAGGCTACGAGGATGATCAGAGAGCTGAAGCACCTCTCCTAAGAAGACAGACTGAAAGAGCTGGGCTTGTTCAGCCTGGAGAAGGCTCCAAAGGAGACCTTGTTGCAGCCTTTCAATAATTAAGGGGCTACAGGAAATCTGGAGAGGGACTTTTTACAAGGGCATGTAGTCACAGGACAAAGGGGAATAGCTTTAATGTGGCAGAGGGTAGATTTAGATTTGGTATGAGGAAGAAATTCTTTACTGTGAGGGTGGTGAGGTGTTAGAATAGGTTGCCTAAAGAATTTGTGGCTGCCCCCCCCCCGGGAGTGTTCAAGGCCAGTCTGGATGGGACTTTGAGTAACCTGGTCTAGTGGAAGGTGCCCCTCCTCATGGCAGAGGGTTTGGAACTAGATGACCTTTAAGGTCCCTTCCAGCCCAAACCGTTCTATGATTCTGTGAATTACACATGGACAGGTTGTTTTGCTCTTGGTAACAAGCTGCTGTTGCTTCCTTACCTTTGCATCTCTGTGTTGTAATGTGCTTTCCTGTTTATACCTGCTCTCCTGCAGCTCTTCTGATGAAGAATAAAGCTTATTGCACTATATTTTAGCCCCTGCCTGGTTTCATATACCTGATTTCAAGACTGGCAGTGTTCATCCTGGCTTATGTTCACAGACATGCAGCTGTTCCTAGCTGCAGAAGCCTGCCCAAGAACCTCTTGTTTATAGCCTAAGATGTGCGTATGGAAGAAAGTGACCTATTTTGACTCTCCAGAGGATACTCCCAGCCTTTGCTTTTTAAAGAGAAAGTTGGCTTAGACTGCCTGTAGCAATATACTGAAGGTAAGTTTGCTTGCTTTGTATGTAGGTAGGTATTACCTGCAAACTGCTGACTACCTGTTGCAGACTTTTGAAATGAATGGAAAATAGTGTTCAAAAGTTACAGCTGCTGCCAGGTTTACATGGTGGGAGAGTGAGGCTTTACTTCAACTGTTACTGTTTTTCTGTTTCCAGACAGCTTTGGACACATCAGTTGCTGAGTGTGTGTCCTCAGATAGTCCCTTCATATTATTATTATTTCCATTATCTAGTCTATCAATGGGACTGAATTGCTGGTTGTTCATGGGAGTACTCATTTTGTATGGCTGTATAGACTGGCTTGATAGTAGCCCTTCTGGATGAGTTCCTTGTTTGTTAGTGATTCTATGTTTTATACTGTAATAAAATTATAAGTTTGCTACTTTTGCCAGCAAGGATTTGCTCCGTCATCTTTTAGATATGTTTTGGATAGGAAAATATCTCAGTCCCAGTATTGTATAATCTTTTCCTTTTTGAAGGATCACATTTATTTTTAGATTGTAACTGCAAGGTAGTTCTTAGCTGGCATAGGGCTTCCTCTCTACTTGTGCAGCTGTCAGATGATTAGTGAAAACCTTTTACAAAATGCAGTCTGAAACTTGGCATTGACAAGCTAGCATTTAGTGTTGTGACTGACAGCCTCAAAATTAATTTTCAGACAGGTCCTGTCTTCTTCTCCACTCAAGGCAACAATTTGGGGAGAGTTTTAGCAAGATTTGCCAAGAGCAGTAGTGTCTTTGCTCAAGTCTTTGCAACTGAGAACCTGAACTGTGGTTAAATTTCCTGTGGTAACTTACCAGGCTAGCTTCCAGTTTTATTTAAACCCCAACAAATTTACATCTGTCAGAAATGACAAAAAGTTCTTCCCAAGTTTAAAGATTTTGGATCCAGATACCAAGAGAATGAATTCACACAAAATTTTCAAAAGTTGTCTTTGCAATTACCCCATTCAAAATCACCAGGACTGAGCCTGCAGTACAATAGAGAAAATAAACTTTGAGGTCTGCAGCACACAGCACAATCAACATACATTCTTCTTAACTATACTGTTAAAATTCTTACAGGCACCCTTCCTCCTGTCTGTCCTTTCTCTTGGTCTTATGCTGAACTTCTGTCATCAGAAGGTGGGTGGTTCCTATGATGGCTGGCTTCAGTTCTGGATATGTGGTGGTAGTATAAGCAAGCAGTCAGCATGCTTGTTGTGCCAGGATGGTGCACATTTCTTCCTCCTCTTTGCCAAGGAAAGCGTGATGTTATTAGTACCTTCTTCCTACCTCAGGAGTCTTCTGCACTTTATATCAGGCTCATATTCATCAGTCTCTAACTTGCTTACAGCCATAGGGTCTCCACTATCATTCCATACCCAGTCTTATATACTGCCTGTACTCTGCACTTCATCCTGTGTCCCCACTTTCGAGGCTGCTCTTGTCACACTATTTTTTTTCTGCATATGGCATCATTATGACAGGGTTGTAAGTATTTAATTCTATGTAGTCTAACTGCTTGTTACTACCAGCTATGAAAAATTCTGGTTATACCATGTGATTATACAAATGTGATTAAAACTAAAACACAGTAGTATTCGTCTAGGCTTTTACACCTAAACCAGCTAAAACAAATCTCTGCACAAGTGTAAACGTACTCAGAAAAAGCCTGACAAGCCCCAAAGCCTTTCAGAATCAGTATGAAATCTACTGCTAGGAATGGTGATACCATAGTCACAAAGCTACAGAGCAGCAATAAAAACCATACACAATGCATATTTCATATGATGAGTAATTTGTTGTATAACAGTATTAAAGAGTTCTCAGTAGACAGAAGATCTTTTGAATTAGTATGAAAACCAACTGCGAAGCGATTGAAAGACATGATGGAGATGAGTAATGAGAGAAGGGGTCAAAAATTCTGTCATTTTCCAGTTTGTTACCAAACTTCAAAGACAATAGACAGAGGAGATACACATCAGCAAAGTTGTGTTTTTATTAAACAGGAAGCAACATCCTCCACCTACGATATAAAAAGAAGTAGATATAAAAAGATTTAAAAAGCCTCACTCATACTGGCTTAAGAGCAGGGCACCACAACAAAAGTGGTAAAGAATAGAAAACTAAAACCAGAGAGGTTAGAAATGCTTGAAGGCTGAACAGCAGAGCATGGGGAGTACATCATTAGCTTTTAAGCTAGCTCTAAGACAATAATCAGAAAAAGCTAGTAGTTGTGCAGACAAAATCATGTAACTGATGACCGGTCCATATCTTCTGGACCTTAGATATGAGGAAGTTGGGAGTCTTCATGCTACAAAAGCATAGGTGAAGGTTGCATTTACATATTGTTTTGTCACTTTATTTGCCTTCTTATAATTCAAGTTTAATATTAGAACTTTGTGGAATTTCTTTGTTTCTGCTCCTTCGTCTGAAACTGCAATTGATAAAACTGTGATCATGACGGGTGTTTTTCTTTAGAGAAAATGGACCGGGGGCACAACAGTTTCCTGCTGTGTTGAAAAGCTTACTGTGATCAGTGTTTCTAGGATTTTGAAAACAGTTATGTCTTGCAATAAGTCACTTGTACTGTGTGCATATTGCCCAGAGAAAGCCTTGCAGTTGTAAGCAAACCCTTAAGTGTCATACTCATATTAGCCCTATGTTTCCTAATCCTAAGTAGCCCTATCTTTTTAATACCCTAGAGGGGTTAAAAGTATTGATGATGGGTTTATGTGTATGTCTTCATTCATGGTGATTTTCAGCATCTTAATCTTCCTTATAGATTTTTTTTGTAACTTTCAACAGCAGTCTTTCCACAAGTATGTTAAACCAAAATTATATTACTAGGTCTCTAGTGGAAGTAATCTTAAGTGTGTCTTGTGCAATTGCAGGCTTAATTTTTCTTTATGCACTGAAATATATAGATGCTGCTATGACTTTGTGGGAAAGGTGAGCCAGAGGCCTTGGAATGATTAGGGGTAGTATAGGAATGAGCAGGAATTCCTGTTGAGTGGGAAATTTTCTATGTTTCTTACTCTCAGTTCGTTTGGTACAAAATAGCAAAACCACCTTTGTTCCAAGGATCCCTGAACTTCGGAGTAGATAATGGTTTCACAGGAACAAAACCAGTACTTCATAATATATTGTTTACCATTTTGTATATGCATGTGTACTCTCGAAATTGTAACGTTCTCAAGCAACAGATTTCCTTTGTTTTCTTGGTGCTGATTACAAACTCTCAGGATGTTGGCGTTTTGTTTTGGTATTTTTTACCTATCCTTCATAACCAGGGTTTCTACACGTGATGAAACTTGAACCTTATTTCATCATTTGCAATGTACAGAATTCATGATGTTTCCTTCTACTGTTTCTCTAGCCCTGAGTTTGGTTTCCTCATTTTTTTGTTTCACTGAGAAGACCAGAACTTTCTTTCTCAAATGAATATAGCCACTTAAACATAGCATCCTCAAGCACATAAGTCTTACTGTTAAAATCGCCATTCTTCTAAAGTGTTCCAGTGAAACCATGCTTTCAGAGAAAAAGGGAGGAGCTTTGTTATTGTAGGACAACTTTGTGTTCAATAGTAAGTTAAACCTGTATTTACAGTGTATCAGTGGATCAACTAAGAGATGTTATGGGAAAGAGCTTATCAGTACGGGCTGGGGAAGGAAAGGAGAGTGAGCTATGTGTTTCTTCTTCACCTACAGATGAGAACCAGCTAACCACGCTGCTCTAAAGGAGCCAGATTTTAGCCCAAGTGTAAACAGGGCAGACATACAAGACAGTTGGTACCACTTAAATATAAAACTCACACCTTTCATATATCTGAAAGAGACTAACGCAGAACCTTCAGTTCTAACGTGTCTGTGTTCCTTAGGTTAGCTGGTGTCTTGTGAATTGACTCTTAGTTTGTCACCCTATGACGTTAGACAATTATACAAGGAGACAATTATGAAATCCAAATACATGGAATCTTTTATGGGGACACAGAATGCTGAGTATAGGTTTGAAGAATCTAATTTATAAACCAAATTACATTAGTGCAAGGCAGTAATACTGTTCTCCGTATGTGTTCTGCTGGTGGAGGGAAGTCTAAAGTCTCATGACTGCTTCATATACCAATGGGATGAATTGTTAAAGTTTTGCAGGTGATTCATTATGAGTTTCTACATTCTGAACTCTGTTGTTTTGGCTTTTCAGTGCTCTTGAGACACCAGTATTATGAGGTTTGCTGCTTAGACTCATAGTTTTTTTCAGTAGAAACAGAAAACAGACTCAGAACTCAACATACTTGCTTTAAAAGGGTTTATTTTATTTATACACTTTCTGAAAATATTTATATGAGTGTAATGTTGGAGAACATTTTTTAAAAAAGCAAAAAAATACTGAAGCTAACATTTTCTGCATGATTAGATAGGTAATGTTTTCGTTTCTGAGATGCTGGCTATAAATACGCAATTTATTTCAAGGAAAGCAGACAGTAATTGCATGTAAGAGTTCCTTGACTAAGTTCAGGTAATAAAAAACCTTGCTAACCTTGCTGTAAGAACAAATACTGCCTCTGAAGGTAAAGAATGATAGCTCTCAGCCTTCCTCAGGAATTCCTGTGTGTTCTGTTACCACTTTCTGTGATTGTTAATTATCTAAAGTTTAATCTAAATGAGACAACTTGATTATAAGCTTTGGGAACCATACATTAAATAAAAATTAGCTATTTAAATGCTGTGTGATCTGAGAATATGGGTAACAGTTTTCCTAAAGATCTTTAAATGTAATGTAAACCTAAGTATATTTGTGTGCACACTGTTTTAAGTGATAGGATTAACTATAACAGTTCTTCAAATTAGGGATTGCTGGGTTAGAGGCTTGAGAGACTTCACTGAAAACACCAGATCCGTCAATATTACTGAAATAAATTTTAAGTCTATCCTATATTCATGATATAAGTCTTTTTTCTTAAGTGTCTCAATATCAGTATATTTGTAATGACAGAAAATGATAAATCAGAAGAACCGGAAAGTGAAGGTGCCAAGGCAATCATAAACTTTCTGCCCTCAGATCAGCACCTACTAAGGGAGGCTATGAAAGGCTAAAGTGGGATAATATTGTAGTTTCCATGAAAAGTCAAAATGTTTTTGGAAGGGTAATTACCTTGAAAACACTGTATTTCAGATTTTGACTTATATCAGCTGAAAATGAAGTATGTGCTTTTCAGAACTGAATCAGAGAATCACACTGACATAGGAGAACCTGACCTTTCGTGAGGGCCTCTGATTCACAGAGCATATTTCTAGTGGAAGGCATAAGGGAAGAAGTATATCTCAGCTGAAAACTCAAAATTATGTATGATACCTCACTCGCAATCATTTTATATTGCAGTATTTGCTTGAGTTCCACAAGTAAAGGTTCTTATTTTGAATACAGAAATTTTTGTTGCTGACCTGCTGCATCCTGCTTCTTGCTGAAATTACCTAATTTTGTGCTGCATACCGGAATCCTGTGAGGTTTTATTAATAGAATCTGTCTGGGAACCATATGCTGTTTTTCAAATGAACTTTTTTCCTAGGAATATAAATGGCTAAAGACCTTATAAAATGTGTCTGACAATCAGGAAAAAGAAATTCAGACTAACATTCAGCGCCTGTATTGAAGCTGATCTAGCCAAAGCTATGTATTGTCTGAGCAATTAACACTAATACCTTTTTTTAACCATAAATATAAAATGTATTAAAGCGAAAGACGGTGAAATGAGAAGTATCTTTTTTATATTTTTTGAAAAATCATAGCACTCACAAAATGGAGGAGCTGTCAGTGACCCACATGAATTCATAGTGGAAATGGAAGGAAAATACTTTTCAACTGCCTTTTTTTTTTTTTTTTGTAAGTCAACAATGTTTATTGTTTAAGATTGTAACTAATGAACACTAACTGTTAAAAAATTTTCTACATTCACCACACCTAGTGAACTCTGGTTTCCTGAAATAAAAGATTTATTTTTGTTCTCAAGAACTCTTTTTAAGTGTAAAAAGAGCAGATGGATGTTGTCATGCTGTTAGAAGTGCTTTGTCTATGACAGTACAAAATTGTACTTTGATAATCCAGTAGTAAGTATAAACTTCTCAAAGAAATTTTACTGTAAATTATAGAATATGAGCCAGTGTATCAGCAAGATTTTTTTTTTACTCAATGCATTATTGATGTGAATTGTTAATGGTTTAGTTTCTGAAAATCTTCAGAATGTACTGAACCCAGATAATTGTACTGAACCCAGATAATCATACTGTTGCAAACGCAAACAAAAAACAACCAACATTTTTGAAAAATGAAACATAATCAAATAATAGTACTAAAAATCATGAGCAGAGTACCAGTGTATTGACGTGTCATTGCTATCCAGGAATTTCTCTTTAAAATCCTTTTGTGGCTTTGCTGCCCTTAGAGTAATGCATTGGGTTGTTGTAGCTACGCAGAGAAAGTTCATTCCTTGATTTTGAATTTGTTGTATAGGTGAACCTCACTGTGTGTCTTTGTAAGCTGCAGTATTTCTTAAAACATCACCTTAACTCCATTTGTTATTACAGCACTGTGATGTACTCAAAGGTACTGAGCATGTGACAATTAAAGGATTGCTGCTTAGTTATGCAGCATTTGAATCATATATCCCAAATGCTGGCCAAACATGCTACAAAAAATATCTAGTAAAACCATGAGAGCTGCTGGGCATTTGAAATGGTTTTGGACTTTATAATGCATCTAGAGGTCTTCTTTTTGGTTAGCAGCATTCTCAGAGGTCTCTGCTCCCAAAAGCAATTTGAAGCTATATGAATTCTGCTTTTGCAGTCGCGTCTGTTGTACCTGAGGGAGGCTAAAGCTGACTACCTCTCTAAATCACATTGGTTCCCCAGCACTTGGTATTTACTGTTGTTCTTTGAGTTTTTTTTCCTTGACAAATGCTACTTTGATAAATTCTGTTCTGCAGGAGTGCCTGAGGAGGAGTATTTGTATTTATCACTTCTTTATATACATGATTTATTTTTCTCAAAATCAACCTCTGGCATCATTCCCAGTCTCCTCTCTCACCTTATCAAATTACTCCTGGTAATATGCATCAGTTGTAACTGTTTTTTCAGCTTAATGCTGGGTTCCAACCATAGCCAGCTATCTGAAGGAAAGCTGATTTTTCAACAGCTGCTGAAGTTAGATGTAGTTAGTAGTGCTGCAGTGTGTATCAGACCACATCTGGGCTTCCTCTGTCCATTTTGGTGTCCAAATACAGGAAAGATTTCAACAAATTGAACAAAGCCCAGAAAGCTTTCCAATTTCCGAGTGACTGCATGGCGCCTGGAGTGGAAACGTGCTTCTCTGTCCTGCAGAGGAGAAGGCTAAGGGCAGATGGGGGGTGTGTAGTGTCTTCTGCTACCTATTGGGTGGTTTTGAAGGAAGAGGAGCCATGCTATTCTTCAAATGCTTAACTGAAGGATCAAGGTCAACAGGCAAATTGCAAAAAGAGAAATTCTGATTAAGTGTTAGGGGAAAAAAATTTTGCAGCAAAGGTGGAGCAGGGGCCCGGAGAGCAGGGAATACCTAGGTTTTTAAAACCTCATTTACTACAATGAAAAACATCTAAGGAATGTTGTAATCAACCTTAAACAATAGCAACTTTAAATTAAAATTTAGTTTACTTAGAATTTATTTTTAATTGGTAAGGATCTTTAACACAGGAATTTGGACAACTTCTGGTAAAATTTTGCAGTTCCTATAATAGTAAGGACTAAAACTGCTTATAGGTTCTGTGATTCATAGGTCTTTTTCATTTTTTCATGAGGGAAAGTGGCCTTGGTGAGGCTTTTTATTATAGCCTATTACTTTTCTCTCAAAAAAGAAAGAAAAAAAAAAAACCAAAACAAAACAATTTTTTTATTTAACTAGTCTGGTAGCTGAAACAGAATGGAGTTTTTTCTATGGCTGTTGATTTTAAGTTAGGGTTATTAAGATAATAGTCTTTCAGAAAAACGTATGATACAAAACCAGTTGAATGCTTTCTGATAAAGTCAGAATTAAACCATTCTCCAAGAAAGAGAGTATGTCTGAAATATGTTTTTATATTATCTGCTGATAAGGATATTGGTCGTGTGTTAAAAACTTGCAGATATAGTCCAGGCATGCAGGAGTCCTTATGCTATGAAAATAATATAATAAAGAATCAAATTTCAGTACTGAAAGAATGTGATCATTTTGAGGAATATGAGTACAAGCACACAGTTGCAGAAGATGCTTCAATCATCTTAAAATGTGAGTCTACAATTATACTCCCAGGCTTCTAGAGATTTTTTCTTCTTTAATTCTGAACACATGCATGGACTTCCAATGCACAGGGCTGAGAGATAATTTATGGCCTTCATATTAATGCTTAATTTTACTTAAAGGCTACATTACATTTCTGTGCCAGAGCACAGAAGACAAATAAGTAAAATTAAAAAAAGAAACAGGAAGCTTCATCTCTAGTTGCTGTGTCTTGTCATTAAGCTAAATGAAATAGCATTGATGTTAGAGAAAATTTGGGGGTTTCTTGGTTTTGTTTTGGTTTTTTTTGTTTTGTTTTGTTATTCTTTTATTATCTTTTTTACTTCATTCATCAGATGGAAAGGAATGTCAGATTTGTGTCTGTGAGAGAATTTAGACCCCTTCCAGCATTTCTGGAATTGGGTTGATTGTCTCTTGGGTTCTGCATAACCTTGTGGGTTTAAATTTAGTTTGTTTATTTTTTTAGGCATGGTCTTAAATAAAACAATAAAACTAGGGTTTTTTTTGTAATGAAAATAAATCTAGCAATCAGTTAGGGGAAAAAAAAAAAAAAAAAAGAAATTTAAAAATTGGTTTAGGTCCAAGAAGCGTCTAGTCCAAGACCTTTCTAGCCAATCTAAAAGAAAAGCTTCTTCCTGTCCATCAGAATGAGACTTGTCAGTTTCAGTTGGTTAAAGTAGGATTAGGTTTATAATTAACTTTAGATGCTGAGTACTTCAGCAGTCTAAAGATGCCTTTCAGGTTAGCTTCAGACATCACTGAAATATAGAGGGTGTGATACGTAGTCAAAGGAGGTGAGTTCTTGTTACAAGATCTAGCAATGAGTGCCTTTTATCCAAAATTGTAATCCAAATTTTATCCAAATTTGATGGATTCTAAATTAATATAGAACAGCTGTACTGAGTAAGGCTATATGCAGCTCAAGAATCTGCCTCCAATGGCAGTCAACGGTGTACGTCTAGAAAGTGACATTTTGATAAAATTAGATTCATCCACCTTTGTTAAAAGATTAAAGACCTTTTGGATATTGTCTGTTTGTACAAAATGCTGTCAGTGTTTTCCTTTCAGTTGCTCAGAGAGGAAGCCACTGCCATAACATCATATTTTTCTGGTTTGTTTCTGCAGCAAGACTCAGCCAGCCGTGCCTTAACATCTCCAGCATTTCTTCTGGTGACTCCGTCTCTTCTCACTATTGTATAAATGAAAATTTTGGTTTTGGTTTTTAGGCTTGTCCTCTGCTATCTTTACTAGCTTTCCTCTTCTGAGTATCACAGCTGGTTAGGATCATGTGTGAAATGACGCGCTGGATCTAGGACACTTTCACCCTACTACAGTGTATATAAAGGAAGGATATACATATAATGCCGTGAGGCATGTTGCTTTCAGCAGTGTTGCAGCACAGTATCTTCAGTCAAAACATATGGGAATCCTTACATTTACTAGCATCCTTCTCAAACATTCATTATTAATAATAATATTAAAATTTGATTTAGAAGCAGAAAGCATTTATAACAGAATTACCGTATCCTGGGCTGCATCAAAAGAAGTGTGACCAGCAGGTCGAAGGAAGTGACCTGCCCTTCTACTCTGCTCTTGTCAGACCTCACTTGTAGTACTGTGTGCAGTTCTGGTGTCCTCAATATAAAAAGGACATGGAACTGTTGGAACAAGTCCAGAGGAGGGCCACAAGGATGGTCAGAGGACTGGAGCATGTCTCGTATGAAGACAGGCTGAGAAAGTTGGGGCTGTTCAGCCTGGAGAAGAGAAGGCTGCCTGGAGACCTCATAGCAGCCTTCCAGTATCTGAAGGGGGTCTATAAAGATGCTGGGGAGGGACTGTTCATTAGGGACTGTAGGGTTAGGACAAGGGGTAACGGGTTAAAACTTAGACAGGGGAAGTTTAGATTGGATATAAGGGAGAAGTTCTTCACTGTAAGGGTGTTGAGGCACTGTAATGGGTTGCCCGAGGAAGTTGTGAATGCTCCATCCCTGTCAGTGTTCAAGGCCAGGTTGGAGAGAGCCTTGGGTGACATAGTTTAGTGTGAGGCTTTCCTGCCCATGGCAAGGGGATTGGAACTAGATGATCTTAAGGTCCTTTCCAACCCTAACTATTCTATGATTCTGTAACTCTAATTATTTTTTTATAACTACATTCTGTTCTTACAGCTGAAACACTTAGAATTTCGTTGTTTGCCAAGTCACTGTTCAACCAGACAGCATCTCCTTCCATGTTGAGGTGAATCCTTTTCAGTAACAGTTAAGCAAAACAAAACAAAATCCCACAGTAATACCCACTGTCTTGTACTGGGAGCCCATGTCTGGGCCCTGAACTCTAGACGTATTCTCACCAGAACAGAGCGGAAAGATCTCCTCCCAGGAGGCTGCTGGCTTTCTTAGCTGTAAGAGCGCACTGCTTGGCCATGGTCGTAGTCTGCTTGGTGTCCACCAGAACCCCTAACTACTTACCTGCAAATCTTTCTTTCCAGCTGCTTAGCCACCTGATGCTAGGAGTCATGAGGTTCCAGCCCCCTTCCTCATGGGGCTTCCACTTGGATAATCCTTGGCTTTGCTTGTTCCTCTTTGGTATATTGGCAGAATTCAAGCCCGCAAAGCCGCAAGGCTAGGAGGAGGTACAGTCCATCTCTTTCTTGTCAGCTCTGATGCTGTCCAGGATGCTGACTTCTCTGGCAGGGGTGGTCCACCAGTGCACACCTCCTGCAGGCACTCTGAAGATAAAACTTCCCAGTTGTCTTTGCCTCCTAGGAGGCTAGTACTTGTATTTCATTTCACCTTGAAAAAAGGTGTTTAAGTCCCTGTACCTGGAATTTCAAGATCTCTCCCATACTCTTAAACTTGCTTTTTGACTGCATGTGTCACTCTGTGTTTTATCACAAGCAGTAATTATGAAGGCATCTTTGCAAAATTTGACAACTGTAATTTTGGAATTTTCACTGTTTGTCAGTCTGTGAACTTGACGCACTGGGTTTTCGTTTTCTGACTTGGAAATTTCACCAATTTTGCAAAAAGCTGCCAAATGCCATGAATTTTCTGTATATCTACAAGAAGATTCATTCTGTTGGTCACAATGTTGACTACTGTGCAGGCCAAGAGGGTTTTAGAATTTAAGGACTCCTTTCTCAGAAGGTTAACTAAGTAACAGATTGCTGAATGAGAGGAAATGTCAGTTATTCTACCCCAATACAGATGCCCAGTGGCTATGAGCTGAGGGAAGAGCTATGTCTTGCAAATAAGCTTCCCCATTCAGGTAAAATAAAACATTAGCAAACAATAAATAATCTGAATTTACATTGCAGCTTGTTTTCCTGTGGCATCTGGCTGAAGTCAGGTTCTACTCTTCTAAATCCATTTGTTAGGGTAGCCTACAGCTATGAGGAGAAATTAAAGTTCTTTAGTGTTATTTGATGAGAAGTTCATGCCTTTAATACCAGAAACTGGGATAGCTGACCTCTCTGTAGAGGTTAAATAATATATAATGACAAATAATAAATCGTAAGTAATTGCTATCAGTTCCCATTTACAAATATATGTGCTCACTAATACCACTAGAAATTTTTAAATTAGAAATGCCTTCTCAGTAAAGAGATTCATAGAGCATTGTATTTTCATGCATGAGAAATTAATTGGGTAATTTCACAATAGCATATAGAGATTGTTGATTGTAATGCAAGCTAAGAATTTTTGGCTTTTGTACCACAGTTTTAGTGTTTAATGTGCTTGAAATACCAACTACCCAGTTTTGCGCTCCTCTTTTGTCTGATAGTCCTTTACGTAGCCACGTATCCATAAATGTGGATATCCACATTTCTGAATGCACAGCCAGCTTCTGAGAAGAGGTTGCACTCCTGAGAGGCTCTTTAGCCTATGTTCCAATCAGTATTTTCAAAACCTGACTTCAAGTACATTCTTTTTAAAAGATGTAAAAAAAAAAAATCCAACAAAAAACTTGCCATTTTATGAAAGGAAAGCAATGCTTCAGGCAAACTAGGACAACAGGGAAAGACCAGCTTTTTCTTAGGAGGTTTTAGCCATGCAGACATCACATTTGTTATCTTACAATCAACAGGATGTGAATGACTAAGACCCTCATAAATTCTGTCTGTCCATCTAAACAAAGTTTGTACTGTTTGAACTTATCTGTTCTATTTGTTTGAATACTTCAGTGCTCTTCATATTACTGAACATCATGTTTTTCCTACTAAACACCATGATGGTCAAAATATCAGCCTCAAGTTTATTATGTGCAGCGTTTCTTTTCATCCATCTTTGTGGTATTTGCCTTCAGGCATAGTTTGGGTATCAGTGACACTCAGTGTACCTTTCCCAGATGTGAAGTACATGCTAAAGAAATACCAAAATGCGGCAGAGGGACTTCACGGTTAAAAACATGACTATTTTTTATCTGATAACGTTGTAATCTAAATCATCTTTAAGGATAATTCCCATAGATTGGGGCCAAGACACCTTGTTCTCCCTTTTATGGAGAAGTTTTCCAGAAGATAGCATTACTCAATTATGGCAGTTAAAAGAAATGTATTTTATTTTTCGTAAAAGCTGTATTAAAAGTGTTTTCTAATTCAGAATACTTTAGGCAAGAAAATGCATAAATCAGAATGGCGAGAAGAATCTTAAGGCTTAGCAGCTGTGAATTCAGGGTAAAAGGAAATTGCAATCAAGTTTACTGTTTTTCTTCTTTTCCTCTTGCCAAAGGCACACAGATAAAGTTTCAGAGGGAACACTTTTTACCCTCTGCTGCATAAATGGGGAGTGGAAGAAGTGCAGGAATTGTGTTTCTAGAAATACTGTTGGTGGAAACGGTACCTTGAAACTCACTACCTGTAAGATGAAGCCTAGGAAATAATTGCCCTTTCAGCAAAAGTGTGGAAGACACCCGGGATACTTATAGTGTCTTGTATTTTCATGTCATCAAGTTATGTTTCATCAAGTTGTGTTTCATCAAGTTTTATAAAATAGCAGTTTTCTCATAGTGTTTCAGAAGTCTCACACAATGCAAGGCCACATTATAATCTCTGCAAATTGTTAGTCCTTGCATCTGCAATCTATAGACTCCCAGCATTTAAAAATGTCCCAGTGAAAAATATAGAGGAGTAAACTGGGCTGAATGCTCTCTTGATCTTCCCTAGACGCTTCATCACTACATATCTCTGCTTATTTTTACTTTTTCATTTAGTGCATTAGGAAATAGGCAATTAGAGCATTGACATTCTTTCCATCACAAAATACAACAATGAAAGAGTCATTTACTGTTCTCTAAAACTGTTCTGTAAGTTCCAGCATGGCAGGTGTGGTAGTAAATCCAGTAAATCCAGTGTGGTTTATAAGTTTGAAATGGCAGAAGATGCTTCTGAATTGCCAACTTTCCCTTGCACAGCCGAAACTGGCTCTGGTTTGTAGTTTCTGTTGGTTAAAATGGGAAACCACATGGATTTCCAGAAATATGCAATATGCATGCAAGAACGAATTTTCAGTAACACTTCTGAAGCCTGATGTGTATCACTTTTGCATGTGAATCAAAATCCCAAGATTTTTACCCAGGGTTATATACATACTGTATTACAGTGTATATTTTTAAATACAGGAAATACATGATCACAAAGGGTAAGCACAATATTGTATTTGATGCTTTCATGTGTTGTGTGTTTTCCTTTTGAAATTATCCTTACTATAGTATTGCCTTTCAGTATGTTCTGCCCTAAGATCTGTTTCAGTCAAAGCTAAAATATTTAAAGCCTCTTCCTTCTTGCTTTACATGCATGAGCCCCTGCAACAATACTATTATCACTAATGGAATAGTGTCAGTTGATTGTTTCTTAGAATCAAATCTGCAAGGGAGCTAGCACACTACTTTTGCCCACCCTCGTTAAAGCAGTGGTTGTTAATACACTTGCAGGTGTTATTTTAGTTTCTCTGTGTAAGAAGTAGTAATTTGGTATTGCTTGAAAGAAATGGGTAAATAGCTGATGCTTTAAGAATAATATGGGGTGGGTTTATCTAATTATGAGATATCAACAGAGATTAGAGTGTTAAGTAAAATGTCTTGTGTTTGCATTGCCTTGGAGTAGACGTGAACGCTGAGTAAAATAATCTCCGTATTGTTATTGTCTGAACTCAGTTAAATTTCTTCATTCAAAGAGAACATTTTATTTTTTAATATTTCCCCTCATTAGGAAAGAGTCATCTGACTGCAATGAGCACTGTGCTTTGGATTTAGATTTCCAGTGTTCAGCTGTTCTGAGGCGCATTTTAGAATTTAAAGACTTCCCCAAGAGACATGAAAACCTAGAAACCTAAAGTAGGGATTAAAGTAAATTAGCAAATGCCTTCTGAAAGCAGCATGTACAGAAGTATGTATGTCTTAAATTTTAGTATTCAGTATGTAACAGCTTGCTTGATTTTCAAGTAAAACACTTTACTATTTTATTCCTTTCATGTCCTCATTTCCACTAGAGAAGAAAAACAAACAAAAGCAAACAAACAAAACTAAAACCAAAACCAACAAAAAAAACCCCAAACAAACCAACCACCCAAACAACAAAAAATCCCAAGAATGAGAAAATTAGTATTTCATGCTAAGAAGTCACTTATTCTGAATGCAGCCAATCAAAAGTGCAAGAAAAATAAAAGCGTATGTTCATTTCTCTGTTAACCCAGAAAAATTGTGTTCCCTTAAAATATGACTTAATTCACATGAGTGAATGTTACAATCAATAAAGTAAATCTAAGTAGAGCTCTTTTTGCATCTGAAGAACTTTTGTTCTTTGTTTGCATAATAAGATTTTTCTGAATGTGTTGGTATTGTAAATGAACTGAAATGGCCTGTAAGTTCATCCTGTTGAGCTGTTTGTATCTCATCAAGTCTGAACAAAAGCAGAGTATCAGCTGGTAGCTTTTATTTTCATGCAGATATATTTGATTCTTCAATTATAACATCTCAAATGTATAATCAAACCTGCTCTTCCATTTATCCTGATGGATAACTGTCTCTAGGAGCATGTTCTCAAGGGGAGTCGCTGTCAGGGGCTACTGGACATATCAGTTAAGTCAGCAAGGATCCTAATATTGTCTTATCTCTTGACAATGCTGTTTATATTTTCTATCATGCCAAAAGATGCCAAAGGATGTAATCTGGAAAAGATTCATCCTAGTTATCTGCAGCTATGTTTCCTCTCATGTTTCATTAATGCCTCTTATTGCATGTTTTTACATTTATTCACTTAGGAGGATGATGTGACTCTACCACTCTTAGATCAAGCTTTGGCTTGTATGTGGGGGCAGGAGATGGTCCATGGTCAGAAGTAAAAAGCAAAACCTAACAGTTTCCTTAAATCATAATGCTGTATGTGTCTTTTTCTTTTTTTCTTTTTTTTCCCTAAAACCTGTTTACTGGAGGATAACATGTAGTCTGTTGAAAACATTCAAGTTGTAATTCCAGTTTCTTAAAGGATTTTCTGGCCTGACGAAGAGTGTAGAAAATATAAAAGAGTGATAGATTTTAGATAAGACAAGACTTCCAGTTATACTGTCTTGAAATTGCATCTTGATAGTTTCATTTAATGCTTCTTATGTCCTGCATTGTGAGTGAGTAACTAATATTTACCTTGCTAGTGGTGAATAGGAAGAAGATTAGTCTGTCATACTATGGGGTTGGTGAATAGCAGTTTATGATTTGATTAATATCTTCTCTCAGCTGTTACTTTCCCCATCTTAGTCTGTTCAGGTTGAGTTTTCTTTTTCTTTGTGGGGTTTGGTTTTCTGGTTTTGGGGCTTTTTTTCTGTGTTTTTTTCTTTGTTGGTTTTTTTTTTTGTTTTGTTTTTGTTTTTTGGTTTTTGTTTTTTGTTTGTTTGTTTTTGTTTTTTTGTTTTTTGTTTTTTTGTTTGTTTCGGTTTTTTTTTGGTTTTTTTTGTTAGGGGGGTTTGTTCTGTGGGGGTTTTTTTGGTATTTTTTTTGTTGTTTTCTTTTGCTGTGTCAAAGCCATTTCATTGCCTTTGTTGCCCTTCTAGCTACTTTTTCTAGTTCTACTGTGTCGACTTTGGGATGGAAGGCCAGAATTGAGCGCATCAGCTCAAGTGCAGTACATTTTAGATTTATTCACTGGCTTCCTGTTGCCATAACTAAATTCTTGTTGCAGCTGAACTTCTTTACCTTGTTAGCTCACTCAGTTTGGGGATTTGCTTGTCCTGTGCTGGAGTCTCCCTGCTGTATTTCTAACATGTCTTCTTTGGTGACAGAGGAGGGAGAAGAAAATAAAGGAGAAAAGTGGTAAAAGTGTGCATTCCAGCTTGGTGCAGTCATAAGGAAGCATTCAGGGATTTAATGTTCTCTGTAACACATAGAGTTAGAGGGGTTTTTTTGAAAATAGCTACTGCAATAGTGAGCATATTAATTTTAAAACAAAAAGTTGGGAGGAGTGTTGCTCTGATTCAAATTTTTAAATCTTACTGAAGAAAATAATAGAAGCAATGTGGTGCCTTTTACAACATAACCATTGTTGAAGTTTTAGTTGTCTTTTTCTTAAGCTATTCTAGGAAGATTACAGGCATTGTTTGATGCTCCTAGGGGTGAAAAAGAAGAGGGTTAAAAAAAAAAGAAAAGCAGTAAAGGAAGTTTCCACCCTCAGCAAGTTTCTGCCAGGAAGACCTGCCACACCATGCTAAGCAGTTTTGTGTGGAGGTGTGTCTAAGTGTAAACGTTAGTTATTTTCTAACAAATTGATGTTGCAGCCTGTCATTCTAGCTGGAAATATCAATAAAGAACACCAACAGCAAGTGAAAGATTAGTCTGAGTTGTCTTTCTCATGGTGTGCAATAATCTATCATTGATTCTGAGGAATGAAGAAATTTTGTTCTGGGTTTGCAAGATGAATGTTTATAGGAAAATTTATGTGCTGATAGTATTTCTAGAGCTGAACTTGGATTTTCTTTTCGTAAACTTTCATGAGTAAATAGGTCATCTATAATCACAAGTATTTATGAATGAATAACTGCCTCTTTGTGAATTATTGTACTGATCTAAATATAGAATTGCAGTAATTTATGAGGTTACCATGAAAGTAGTCGTATAATAATCAACACTGAACTCTGACCTCATCCTCTGGAAATCAGGCTTATTAAGTAATTTGTGATGTTCCTGCATAAAATTTTACTGCATAAGATATTGTTAATGCTTGTCAAGATTATTTTTTAAATGCCCCAAACGCTGTGCTTTTTACAAGCATTCCCCTCAGCTAACCTTGCTGCATACACTTTTAATGTTATCTGTATCATAAGGTGGACATACAGAAATGCAGAAAACTTGTTAATTTTGTTAACTGTTCTCCAGAGCAGGGGTCTTCTGTTCCTGTTTTCCTGTTTCCTGATCTGGGACTGTCCACATTCCTCTCATCTCTTTGCTGTACGTGATTCCTCCCACCTCACTCCCTCTGTTTCTGCTAGGATTTGAAAGGTACATTGGGATTTTTTTGTTTTCTGGTTATTATTTAGGTTTGTGGTGGTGTCTGCCTCGGTGTATGCTTGGAGAACCTCTGCAGGTGGTACAGGTAGCATGTGTGAAAGACTGGGTGTCCTTACCAGAGCAGCCACTTCAATGTCCCTCTCATCACATTGTTCTCTGGAAATATGCCGATTCTTTCCTTGGACTTCTCCAGCTGCCTGGGTACTTACAGGCAAGATCTGGGAATCAGACCTGAGGGGCCTTATATAAGGGGATTTTAGATCTATTTGGTGATTTAATAATTTAAACACTTTTCAGAAGCTATTAGTTTCTAACCACAATTCAGGTGATCTCAGATGATTTAATGTGCTGTCTCATTGTGCACATTATACTTGTAGTATACTCTGAAAACAGTGTACATCTTCAAAAGAGGGGGTTTTAGTTTAGTTTTTGTTAATGAAATAAAATAATTTCTGGGAGACCATGCGTTCTCCACCATTGCCACCGACTAAATTTTCCTTATGTTTCGTTCTTTGTTAATTGACATGGTTATACGCATTTTATGTTCCTGTAGACATATTTTGCAAGTATTTGCATGAGATTAACAGAATAGTTAATGTGTTTATATATATGTATGTCTGTGAATGTTCATAATAAAATGTATATATATATATCATATGCATATAAATTGAAAAATAATCCTATTCTGAGATAAAGTGCATTTGTCATACACAGGAGAAATATGGCACAGTTTTTGAGATGAGGTAATGCATTCAGTAAAGATTAAATAACCTAACTGTCCTATTTTCACTTTTGTTGAATTTGTGAGCACTTAAAATTCCCAGGATTTGACCATGTCCCTGGACATGCACAGCCAGTCAACACTTTCTCACCAGTGAGACCTTTCTGATGAAATGGGCTTTGAGCCTTGTGCCAGCCCTCTGATGTTCCTGTGAAATGCCTTTCTTTTTCAGTCACCTCACAAATGCCATTTGACCAGTGAAATATATTAAAAAGTTAGCTCGTGTTTGGTTATATCTCCTTCTCAAAGGAAATAGTAATGTCTGTTCTGAGAACTCTTTAGTCTTGTTTATGTAAATCTTCTCTGATGCATAAGAAGCTTTGCAGAGAAAGAAACCCAGATCATAATATTTTTAAATACAGTAGTACTAGGCCATTATTTCTACAAGTAGAAGTACAGTATTATATTAACCATTTTTTTTTTTCCTCATTCTGTAATAAATGTACCTAGCCAAACACATATATTGAGAAAAGAAATATTTTCATTGGTGTGTGAATGTGCATAATTCTGTGACTTTTTATGGGCAGGTACTCACTCTTTGAAGGTGAATAAAAGCAATCCAAGCAGTGTATTATATAAAGCCTTTTAAATAACCCAGCCAACTTTCTAGAGCCGTCTCTTTTAACTGCAACAAATCTCCCTAAAATGTATTTACTAGCTTGCTTTCTGTAACATAGTATCACTCCCAGCGCAGTACGTTCTCATTAAACTGGCTATAAACTTAAAACCCCACAAAGTTAGGGAACAGTAGGAAGAACAACAAGCAATTACAAGAAAGAAGAGACATTGTTGTGGTTTAAGCTTAGTCGTAAATTCGACAAAGCATGTAGCCTGCTTGTTTTTCCCCCACAACCTGTCCTTCCCCCCACCCCCCCCAGTCCCGGAGGGATGGG